>LJIJ01001983.1:0-32957 GCA_001718145.1 Orchesella cincta
CCCAACGAATCTTCATGTTGAGAGGTATCATCACGCCATTGATTGTGAAGCCCCGTGACTCCAGTCACGCTCAATTTATGCATGACGGACCGTTCGCCAGCGTCCAGACCTTCCTTTCCCAGTTTGGGCAGCGCATATTTGCGCGTCTGATTGCAGCTTTAACCTCTACCACTACTGCGAGCAACTACTTTTAATATGGTGTTTTGAAAGATGTACTAGCATGCTAATGGTATCGCTTTTCGCGAACCTTGAGGGTGGCTTAAAATCAGCTCGGATTCTCCATTCAGGTCAACCGGGTAGATCGGACGGAAGATTACCAGTGTCCTGAGCTGGACCAGCTGTTCCCTTGGAATGTAGTGAAATGAATGCGGAATGATGGCTAGCTCAATCATGCTCATTACAGGGAAGGCGAACTGACCACTTTTGATTTGCAGTGGGCGATGGGTTTGAGACAATGGAGCTTGATACGCTCCAATGCTTCCTTGCCCAATTTAACCCGACGTCCGAGTGGAACAACTGTATGGTCAACACGTTTACAAATTATCGGAAGTTGACGATGGCCTGTAGAATTTCTAGCAGATTGATGACGCCTGATGCTTCAGAAAAGTTCAGATAAGCTTGCTTGCTCCGCACGATTGGAAACTTCGAAGAAACTCACTCAGCTCGAGTTGTATGTGATTTGGGAGAAGGTTACCTCCGCCAGAGATTTGTGCCCACCTCGACACCACAGGGCGCGCCACCGCCGGGGGGCGGCGGCGCCTCGCGACTCCTTTGAACGTGCTTCGAAGCTGAAAATGTTCATCACAACGGGTCTTAATATGAAAGGGTTGGATGTTTGGATTGGTTCAGTCTATCATTTAAAGTATAACTAAGGAAATCCACTTGGATGGTCGCCGGACGCGTTGCAGTTATATGAGGAGCGTATCAAGGATCAAAACTCCACATTGAGCAGCCAATGCCGCCGTCCGAGACTAGCAGCAAACTAGTCCCCCTGTGTAGCGCATAATCGAAATCGCCACGCCCCCTGGGGAAATCAATCCAATCAAACCGCCACCAGATTTACAGCAGA
Source organism: Orchesella cincta (assembly GCA_001718145.1). Classification (NCBI taxonomy): domain Eukaryota; kingdom Metazoa; phylum Arthropoda; class Collembola; order Entomobryomorpha; family Orchesellidae; genus Orchesella; species Orchesella cincta. The sequence continues at coordinate 1,070 of LJIJ01001983.1, forward strand.
ACAGAATTTACAGATTGACAATTAAGTCGCCCTACCTCGGATACCTACCTACTTAACAACCATCAGCTCGAGTTCACTTAAAGACACCACTTCCCTTAATTTTATGATATTCATAATTTTCTCTGGACAAATGAAAAATTAATTACTTTGGTTTTACATGCTCACAAAAGTTACTAAAATAAAATATTATACCATCTCCAAGCTTCTAAATATTCAGTATAGTATACAGTAGTTCAGCCATGGTGGTTTAATTTTAAGTGTTAGCTTTTCTCTCATTCTCCTAGATTATTGAGAGCTAGAATACTAACGTAGTTCATGACGTTAACTTTTTCTGACAGATGGAGGAGGTGGAGGCATCAGCTCTCTCTCCAGAGGGTGGATTAGGTGTTGGAAGTGCATTGTGGCGTGTGCTTGTTTTATCAGGTTTACTTGCTTCCAAATCAGTTCCCCTTCATCATTTTTATGAATGTTAGTTTTCATACCGTTTGTGGGGCATTATTTATTCTCGTCATTTGACCTATATACTTTATGTGCTCTATTCATTTTATCCAACTCTGTCGTAAGTATGGGCAAGGGCAATGAACTGAGGGCTTCCAAGGAAATTGAAAACACTGGGTAGATAGGTGACCGGGAAACTGTGACGCTAGCGTGACGTGTCCCAAAAAGCTAGACAGGAGGCCATACACTTAAAAGAAGCCTGTTGTCACTGAATATAATTCATTTATTTAGATTGGGTCAGCTGTTTACTTTAATTAATTAAGTTTAAAAGCTAATTATCTTTGCTTTTTCAAGGTGGAAAGTAAGACATAATGTTGTGCTCACACGTATTATTAGTGTGATATGCCATAATGCCCTGCCCGTCCTTTTCATTCGGCTGACGATGTGAGTGGGGAACATATGTTTTTTGGTATAATTGTGAACACGGTGCAGCATTTAGACTGTTTTGACGATTTAATTTTATTTTCAGCTGCAGGTCAGAAACAGCAACAGGCAACTGGCTTCAAAACTGTATGAGCGTGGATGAGGAAGGGCTTACAGCGTTACGCAGAGAGCGACTATGCGCGTGGGCTACCTTGCTGCAGCTTTTCAGGGTAAACAGGATGCGTGATAACCACCTTGGTCCGATACGTTAAGCCGGAGGGAGAGGATGCTACTGAACTGCTGCATTTTCTAAGCCTTGGCTAGCCAACTGTCATCTGATGCCGTTGGATCAAAATGCCATCACAACTCGGTGGGAAGGCCGGGCGTATCGTTGACCTGAGCCTAACATCACTCAAGACAACTTGTGATAACCCTGGGCTACAGCCCGCTTCATCAGCATGTGCACAGGAAATTGTTCCTTACTATCCGTCAGAAATTTGCAGCTGGTAATGTCCCACAGTAAGCCAGCTTTGATGGACCTCTTGCCAGTTGATGTGGTGGGGGACGAGCGCCAATAATGAGGAGAAGTGGAAGGAGATCATCGAAGCCAATTGTCTACCTGCTTCCCTGGACCGTCGGAGACCGGGATACATCTTGGTGACCACCGTGTGGCCCAATGTAAAGCTTGGGCGGTGGTAGTGGATAACTCTTGTGATTTTTTTCAGTGTATTAAATGAGGATTAATTATATTTGGTGGAGCCTTTGAACCAGGTTTTTGACTTTCAGACCATGAATGGAAGAAATGAATACGCGTATTGCAGCCCACAAGGAGCAGCTTTAGACGTGGAGATTGCAGGACAACTCCCCATTCTGGAATTGGCGGATATAATTGTGGATGACGTTTGGTGATGTATTTCCATCACGTATGCGAGATGCTATAACGTACTGTTACCCCACAAATGAGAGAACATCATTCCTCCGGTTTCCTTGAGCAGCGCGGTTCTCGTGAATGATATTTTGTCTGACTTTTGCTGCGAAAGATGGTATTGATTGCATATAATTCATTTTTTATACCTGAAACTATAACTTCCGATGAGCCAGATAATAATAGCTTTTTGTCTTGTTTGTGAGGAGAGGAGCTGGCAGAGCTAGATAAGCATTATCGACCTAGTTGTTCGGAGCCAATGGATTTGGATGGAGCCGAGTTAGTCGAACGTTCGCGATTGTGTGCAAGGCGGCTGCAATATCGAAATTATGAGGTCTAAATGGACGCTGAGCTGGTGCGACCTGAGCGTCACCGTCAATAGGTTGAAGGAATGTAGCCTTGAGGAACTTAACGTTTGCATAAGCCTATCGGTAACATTTTTGATGAACTTTAACTTGTATTAACGGTAACGTGGCTTCAAGCTTCATTATATTTATGTTTACGATATAGGATATTTTACAATAACATTTGCAGGCGTGGTGCACACTGCAGCTGAATGAAATAATTATATCGAGCTTACGTGCAGTAAACTCTTTTGCGTAATTTCACTAGCTAGATTATCATTTCAATTGGGAGCTTCGATAAGCGGCGGTTGTGCGGCGCGCTGTTGATGCAGCTATAATTTTAAGTAGTACATTTCGCAAAACCTCTTGAGTCTGACCAAAAATACATTGACGACTAAAATGTAACAATAGAGCATTTGTAATTGAGTATTATATGAAATACGCCCTGAGATTATGCTTGTAGAAACACGGTGAGCATTTCGTAATGTTAGAAGAAAGACAATTTTATATTGCATTTACGGTCAGGGACCAGAAGTTTCAGAGTGTAAATTGGGACCTATGAAAATTACTATCAAGAAAGTTCCGGAATATCAGTACTAACTGGTGGCTGCGGGCGCAAGGGTAGCGCGTCTGAGACTCCCGATCAGGAAGGCTGCGTGTTTCAAGTCACGTCGGTCAATTACTTTTTGGCTCGTTTTTCCTGGCATTTGGTATGCTTTTCTGACACCTAAGAAGCCTAGTGCTAGATAAATGGTAAGAATAGTTTATGTTTTACAGGAGTAAGTTACAGAAATGGTGGCACAGTATATGAGGTCAGAAAACCTGGGGAAGCGTCTGATATTGAGACTTTCTGAGATTTGGCACAATGCTTTGAGCTACCCTGGCCTGAAAGATAGATAGCAACATGCCTTTAGACCCTCCACCTCAGGCGCGCATTGAAGTGTCGACTTTACGATTAGGACAGGTTACGGCGTAAAAGTGCGTGGGAGGCCTGACCTCGTAAGAAATTGTTTAAACTCTGCTCGTGGCTGAAGCTGTAGTCAGGTCTTGGATAGGGTGGCGTTAAATAATTTCCACTTTCTTGCGTCGTTATTATTGTTTGCTGTTTGGTCCCCCTTTTGCATTAACTTTCCACCAGCAGTTTCTAATCGTTGAATGGCTCATGCAGGTAAATCACACTTTAGAATCCGTAGATGCCGGTCAATCTGTATAGCAAATGTTACGCACCGAAACGCCTCCCAGTAAATCCTTGTTGGAAAGCCTTAAAAGGCCATTACGTGGCCTATGGAGAGCTTCAGTTGAGAACTAAAGTGTTTTACAAAGACCACCCTTGCTATTTTCAGTCCTGACTACAGGTTTACACATTTATTGGGTGGGGTGGCCACATTTGCCTCCAGTTTGAGGCATCTACGGATTCTAGTTGATTTACCTGATGAGCCATTCAACGATTTAGAAATTGCTGTGGAAGTTAATGCAAAAGGGAGACCAAAGAAAAATAATAATGACGCAAAGAAAGTGGAAATTATTAACGCCACCCTTCCAAACCTGACTAAGCTTAGCACGAGAGAGTTTAACATTTTCACGAGGTGGTTCCAGCACTTACTATGCGTAACCTGTCCTAATCTAAAGGAGCTTCAAGTGCGCTCTGAGGTGGAGGGGTCTAAAGGATGTTGTATTATTTCAGGCAAAATAGCTCAGATTGTACCAAATCTCAAGAAAGTCGCAATTACCAGACCTTACCTGGCTTCTTCTGACTATACTGTGCCACTACTTTTCTAACTTCTCTGTAAAAATAAATTATTCTACTATGTATCTAGTATAGCTTCTTATTTGTAGGAAAGATAATTCAAAATGCATAAAAAACGAGCAAAAAGTGTTTGACCCCGACGTGACTTGAACACGCAGCCTTCTGATCTGGAGTCAGACGCGCTACCATTGCGCCACGGAGCCACAGTTAGCAGGTTTCCTGAACTTTTTGATAGTAATTTTCTAGGTCAATTACATTTGAAACTGGTTGGTTCTAATCTAAATGAATAAATTGTCTTTCTAAATACGAAAATCTACTTGTTTCTAAAAGCATAATCTTAAGCTTATTATAAATACTCAATTAAAATGTATTGTTACACTTTATTCGTCAATTATTTTTTGGTCAGATCAGAGGTTTTGGAAATATATATTAAAATTATAGTGCACAAAGGCCCACAAGCCGCACGAACTCAAATGAAATGAAATTAGCTAGTGAATATTTAAAAAGTTACTGGAAGTCAGTGATAAATTATTTCATTCAGCTGCATGTGGCACCACCTGCAATGTAAAATATTATAGAAGTTAGACATACAGCAAATAAAATAGTAATTGAAGCTTGAAGCGTCGTTAGGTTAATTAAGTAAGTTCACAAAACGGAGAAAAGCTTACCTTAGGCTTAGGCTACTTTAAAGTTCCTCAAGGCTACATTCTCAACCATGACGGTGAGGGGTCGCACCAGCTCACGTCCATTTAGACCCTCATAATCGTATGCAGCCGCTGCACACATCCGAACGTTTGAAAACTCACGGTCCAAATCCATTGGTCCGAAAACTAGGTCGAAATGTTTATCTAGGTCGCCAGCTCCTCTCCTACAAATAAGACAAAAAGTACCTTAATAACTATTATCTGCTCATGGAAGTTATAGTTTCAAGTTAAAATATGGAATTAGTATTCAATAGTACCATCTTCCAGCAAAGTCAGACAAAATGTCATCACGGAACCGCTGAAGGAAGACGAGAATGATGTCCTCATTGGGGTAAAAGTACGTATAGCATCTCGCATACGTGATGGAAAACATCCACCAAACGTTATCCACAATTATATCAATTCCAGAATGGGGAGTTGTCTCAATCTCCACGTCAAACTGCTCCTTGTGGGCTGAAATGGGTATCATTTTTCCATCATGGTCTTGAAAGGTCAAAACCTGTCAAAGGTCATAAATATAATTAACTCCTCATTTAATACACTGGAAAATCACAAAGAGTACCACCCCAACTTACTTGTCCACACTGGTCACCAAGATGTATCGGCTCGAGGTCCAGGGAGCAGGTAGAAATGGCTTCGATGATCTCCTTCCACTTCTCCTCATTTTGGGCAGCCTCGTCCCCACCACCATCAACTGGAAGAGGTCCATCAAAGGTGGTGCTGTTGGAGTTACCAGCTGCAAATTTCTGAAGGTAGTAGAGGAACAAGTTCTTTGCGATGCTGATGAAAGCTGGGCTGAGCCCAGGGTTATCACAAGTTTCTTGAGTGATGTAGGCCATCAGGTCAACGATACGTCGCTTCCACCCGAGGTTTGATGGCATTTGTGCAACGGCATCAGATGACAGTTGGTAGCCAAGACTTAGAAATGAGAGTTCATAGATCTCATCCTCGGTTAACGTATCGGACCAAGGTGGGAGTCCAGCATCCTGTTTACCTGAAAGTGCAGCAGGTAGCACGCCGCATAGTCGCTCTTGGTAAGCGTTGTAAGCCTCCTCATCCACCTCATACAGTTTGGAAGCTGTTGCTGTTGCTGGTGCAGCTGAAACATAAAATGAAATCGTCAAAAACAGTCTAAATGCTGACGTGTTCACAATTTTCCAAAAAAAAATATGTTCCACTACCATCGTCAGCGAATGAAAAGGGGAGGATTATGGATAACACCACTAATAATACGTGTGAGTACAACATGTCTACTTTCCACCTTGAAAGAGGAAGATAATTAGTTTTTTAATTAATTAATTAAAGTTAACCAGCTGCAATCAAATAAAATGGAATATATTCAGTGACAACAGGCTTCTTTTTAGTGTATGGCTCCTTCTACTGCTTTGGGACACGTCAGCTAGCGTCACAGTTTCGGTACCTATCTACCCATTGTTTCAATTTCTTGGAAGCTCAGTTCATTGCCCTTGCCCATACTTACGACAGAGTTGAGTAAAATGAGTAGTAGCAATAATATAGGTCATATACGAGAATAATATGATGCACAAAGGTATGAAAACTAATTCATAAAAATGATGAAGGGGAACTTGATTTATAAGCATAAACCTATTAACAGCACACGCACAATGCACTTCCACCTATCCACCTACTGGAGAGGAGCTGATGCCTCCCCTCCCCTCCAATCTGTCGAAAAGTTAAGTCATGAACTAGTTAGTATTCTAGCTCTCATATTGAGAATGAGAGGAAAAGGCTAACACTTAAAATTAAAGACATGCTGAATACTGAATACTATACTGAATATTTTTAGAAGCTTGGGATGGTATAATATTTTATTTTAGGAAAAATTTATGCATGTAAAATACATAGTAATTACATTTTTCATTTGTCCAGAGAAATTATGAATATTATTGAAATTACAGGTAAGTGGTGTAACTCGATTCTGAGTTTTAAGTACATTAGGTACGAGTACGACTTAATTGTCAATCTGTAAATTCTGTTCTGCTGTAAATCTTGGTCGTTTGATGATTGATTTCCCCAGCGCCTCATTTTCATTATCGTACCACAAGACTATTTGCTCTAGCTCGGGCATCTGCTCAAATAAGGAGTTTGATCTTGATCGCTCCTCATATACTGCAAACGGCTCGGTGACCATCAAGTGGATTTCCTTAGTATACTTAAATGTAGACTGAACCCAATCCCAAAACCATCCAACCTTCATGTTAGACCCGTTAGTGATGAACATTTTTAGCTTCGGAAGCACTTCAAAGATCCATTTGTCAGTGGCACAAATCTCTGGCGGGGTTACCTTCTCCAAATCCACATACAACTCGAGCTGAGTGAGTGTTTCTCTGAAGTTTCCAATCGTGCGGAGCAAAAGCTTTATCTGAACTTGTTCTGAAGCATCAGGGTCATCAATCTGTAGAAATTCTACAGGCCAATCAACTTCCGATAATTTTGGTAACGTGTTGACATACAGTTGTTCCACTCGGAGTCGGGTCAAGTTGGGCAAGAAGCATTTGAGCGTATCAAGCTCCATTGTCTCAAACCATCGCCCACTGCAAATAAAAGTGGTCAGTTGCTCCCTGTAATGAAGCATGAATTGAGTAGCCATCATTTCCGCATTCATTTCACTGACATCCAAGTGAACCAGCTGGTTCAGCTCAGGAAACTGGGTTAATCTTCCGTCCGATCGTTGACCTGAATGGAAATCCGAGCTGATTTTAAGCACCCTCAAGTTGGGAAGATACATAAGCAGGTAGTACATCTTTAAAACACCATATTTAAGTAGTCGTGGAGTAGTGGTAGAGTTTAAGCTGCAATCCAGACGCCAAATATGGTGCCCAAACTGGGAAAGGAAGGTCTGGACGCTGCGAAGGTCGTCATCATAAATTGAGCGTGTTACTGGGTCACTGGCTTCACAATCAATGTCGCTGATGATACCTCTCAATATGAATGGATTTTGGGAAGAGTCGTTCGTTAAATTCAAAGCTGTTTTGAAGTCATTGACTTGCTCAGTCTCACTGAAATCGTATAGTTCACTGATTTCTTCGACTTCGACCCGAAAATCATCCCGATGAAAATTTTCCTCAAAGTGAACCTTAAAAGTTTCTTCGGAAGATGACCACGTCTTTTGCAGTACCTCGTCGACCGCCTTTTTGGAAGCTTTGTTGATGAGTCGACAACTCAGAAAGTCAGTCCTCTCAAGATACTCAACCACATGGGGAAGCACCTATTTAAAAAAAACGTTGATGAATGATGATCAAAAACTGATGAACTACAACTTGATTTGATAATTAATTCATTTACATGTCAAACTTTACTAACCAGAGGGAACAAAATCTTTGTTTTTTTCGAGCTCAACAACTCATTCCACTGCATTTTGGTGTTGAGAACCGAAACCAGATCCTTCCTCGGCAACATTTCAAAGATATGGCACCACACCTTCAAACATTAAAGCAATAACAAATCATAAACAATCGCAAATTTGACACTTGCTTGTCAATGGTCAAAACATAAATTAAAAGACAACATACCTCTGGAACAAGAACCGGAAAGGGAGATTCAACACAAGAACTTCCTGGACTGGTCCCATCACTGCCACCCACTTCAGTCTCCACGCCCCCAACCTTATCTTCAGGTGTCTTCTGACTCATCTTAAGTTGAATTTTGATATGACCAGAAGCACAATAATCTAATTCCTTAATAATGTAAATACACCTGAACAACTTCAGTTCGCTTTGACTAGATTAGCTCACCGTGAGCTGCTCACGGACGGACAAAAAGAAAGTTTTTAGGCATGAACTTAAGCAAACGAAGAAAGTGCTAGAGGCGTAGAAGTAGAGCAAGTAAAAAATATGATGATGGGTAAACTTTAGTAGTATGAAGTTATATTAAGTGATAAATATGTAGAAGTAGAGTATTTTAAGAGCATTTTTATTCCATGTAATCAAACAATACAGTTTAATATTTCTGTATGATATAATTAATCGATATTAATTAGCATGTATATAAAACATGGATAAAGTTCCAGTTTCTAACTTCACTCCTTTCCTAACTTTTAATACTTGAATAACATGTTTAATGTGAGGATGATGAAGCTTACACCAAGTCCGATTGCCAGCCAAATTCCAATCCTGCTCCTGGTGCTAGTCTCGTATCGTGGTCGCGGTCGTAAGATGACTGCTTTCCCCATCTTCTCGTCATCTTCTCCCTCACTTAACAAGACAATTTTCTTCAGTTTTGGCATCTTCCCAAATTGGATTTTTGCCTCTTCCATGTAAGTTTGTACAGGACCTTGGATCTGTAGTTGGATTTCCGTTACATGACTGAAAGTAGCTTGAACCCAGGCCCAAAACCATCCAACTTTCATGTTTTCTCCTCTCGTGACGAACATTTTAAGATAGGTAAGCTCTTCAAATAGAGCCTGATGCAGACTTTCTGGCATCTCAAACTCATCCAAATCAATCAGCAATTCAAACTGCTTCAGGGTGCCCCTTAAAAGGCTTATTGAGCGAAATAAGTACTCAATTTGCACTTCATCTGGATCCGGAGGGTCATCACCCTCAGTTATATAGAGCATTTCAACTGGCCACTCAATCTTGGCCAGTTTTTTTAGTGTGCCAGAATAAAGCCCAGCTACTCCAAGGTTGGTGACCTTTGGCAGGAAAGATTTGAGAGTGGCAACCTCCATCCCTTCAAACCATGTACCCTTGCATACAAAAGTGGTTAGTTGCTTCCTGAACGGCTGCATGATTTGAGTAGCAATCAAATCCGCATTCATCTCACTGATATCCAAGTGGACCAACTGATCCAGTTTGTTGGGAGCTTGAAGTAGTATTGCTTTTTTCAACCTTACAGGGTCTTCTTCTGGATCGAAATCCGAAATGATTTCAAGAACTCTCAAGTTGGGCGTGTGTTTCAGCAGCCAAAACATCTTCTGAATCCCTTGTCCAAGTATTTGCCTACCGTAGTTGTAGTCCAAGTTGCATTCCAAACGCCAAACGTGGTGTCCAAACTGGGAAAGAAAGCTTTGAAAGCTACAAAGGTCTTCATCATAAATGGAGCCGGTTGCTAGATTTCTCGATCCACTATCAATGTCGATGCTCATGCCCCTCACCAAGAATGGGTTGTAGGAGGAAGCAAAAGCGTGGTCGGTTAAACTGAGAGCCGTCTTGAAGTCATCCAGTTTCTCAGTCGTGCTAAAAAACCTGTATTCTTCACTGATTCCTAGAACTTGTCCACGCAACTTTTTCTGGTGAAAGTTGTCTTCGGAGACAACTTTGAAGGATTCGTCGGGACTTGTCCAGATGGTTTGTAGTGTCTTGTCAACTTCCTCTTTTGAATCAGGATTAATGAGACGACATGTTAGTATTTCGTTCCGATCCAGGTACTTTAATAGGTGTGGAAGTACCTGAAAAATCATTCAACACATGGCCTATTAGGTACTAATTAATCAGTTGGTTAGTAGTAGTTATCGTGTCAAAGATGCGGCTACCAACCAGAGGAAGCAAAATATTTGTCTTTTGCGATTTCAGCATTTCATTCCAGGCCGGATCGGTGTTAAGAACTGTTAACTGGTCCCTTGTGGATAACTTTTGGAAGATAAAGCACCATATCTGATGAAAAACAACGAAAAATGAATGTTAAGCAATAATATTCGCTAATCACAGTAATCACTGCTAAAATGGCTACACATTGACGTTACAATAAAATGACATACCTCTGGAATAAGGTCCGGAATCGGGTCCTCTCCCGGGGGTTCAACAGGAGTACCTGGCCGTGCCACAATATTCCTATTCGCTTCGGCTTCAACAGCTCCAAACTTATCTTCAGGCTTCTCCTCACTCATCCTCAGTAAATCTATCCAGGCACAGGATTGTTAACCAACCCAAGCTCCTAGTCACCGGAATAAACTTACTTTTAATTAATTTTACTAATTATTAAAATTTAAAATTGTCTGAAGTACAATATAGTAAAACTTGGAAGGAAGGAGAAGTAACAAGTTGTCCCTGATATACTCTAGCAGCGTAGTTTAGAGAGTAGTCAGAGTAGTGTAGATGCCTGTATACGTCCAATAGACTGAGAATCTGATTGAGATGCTGCAAGCGTCTTAAACTACACTTCGCAACACCTCATCATGGCATAACTCAAAGCAAGCCAACTACATTACCTAATCAAACAGGCAGTCACACGGTGTAGTTGGCAGCCGGCAATTCCATTTTCAAACAAGTATGAGTTGGCTATTTTAGGTGTATTAATAAAAGCTTTCAATATTAAATCAAAGCCTATTTCATCTAAGTTGTGTAGGGGAGAACTGGGGCAATGGAAGACTTGTGATTAAATGAAGTTAAATTTTAATTATGTAGGTGCCTGGCCCAAACGGTATATTATGAAATGCTGTATTACACAGTCACAGTTAGCTCTGACCTAGTTTTACAAGTCGCGTATATAATATTTATTTATGATTGACATATATGTATGCGCAGGGAATCAAAACGTGGCTGTCATAAACGGGTCCTGAAAGATTGAATGAATGCAAACCCCTTGTTGATTTCAACCCTCCTCTTTCATCCGATTATCCTTCACATTGACTGAATAATGATTTTGCAAACTGATTCTATATGGCAGTATTGATTGATGAATCTGAACTGTAATAAATTAACACGATAATAATAATATGCAATTGGAGCTAGTTTTTGAGTTTTTATTTAGATTTTTGCATTGCATCTATGTATTTTATTTGATAAGACATTTAAACACAATTTGTCAGTCACTTTTTACACATTCGTAATCACATTGTACTTGTTTCACTACCGTTTCAATATGAGTTTCCTCGGTTCATCCAATTGTTCATTGGAATTCTTTCGACGATAATGGAAAATAACAATCCTTTTCAGATTAGGTAAAGTTGAAAAAATTATTTTCAGGTCTTCCAGGTCATCCTGCTGCAAAGAATTGTAAAGGTTTAATTCCTCCAGGTTTGGGAACTTGGTAGGAACCACATGTTTAAACCAAGCAGAGTGAATGTTGGTCAACAATGTGCTTAGTTTCTTCACACTATGATGTATCATCATCAGCCCATTCACACTCAATAAAAATTCTGGATTACATTGGATCTTAAAATCTTCATGAATCGGAAACTCTGAAAAAATCTGAAGGTAAGCTAGGGTTGGAGCGAATTTACTAATTGAACAGAAGAAATCTACGACAGAATTCTTGACAGAAGTATGGAATGACGACAACTGAAGTTCCTCCAAGGGCCAGTCCAAATGCGTGAAAGTGTCAAGATGGTATAGATCCTGGCACCTTACCAAACCAACTCGAAGACAGCGTACGTTGGGAAGCAGTGAGTTGAGCGTTGTAACATCGAAAGTTTGTAGAAAATTCACCCCACAAATTAGAGTGTGGAGCTGTTGACCATATTGCTCGACAAATTGGAGTCCAAGGCGGAAGAACCTCTCCTCATCAGTAAAACTCCAGTCCAAACACTGTAGGTCGTTGAGGTTCGGAAAATTCACGGGAGTAATCCTCCCATCATCTCCTCCACCTTCGTACCAATCCACACCAAAGTAGTCTCCAAGTTTCAAAACTTTAATGTTCGGAACACGACGGAGGAGGCTCATGAGACGGTGAACGGTGTCCAGAGGAAGAGTTCCCTCCATTTTAATAGTTAGAGCAGAAATATTATGTCCATATCGGACAAGCAAGGAGTGAAGGCGTTGCTCATCATTCACCATGTATGGGTTTATCTTGAGCTCAACTGTGCGGGTCAGAAACGGATTGCACTTCGCCTCATCATCATTCCCAAAGTGGCGGAGCAAACTGTGCAAGTTTCCCGAGCTCCAGATGTGATTTCGCTTGTCGACAATGTGAATTAGGCTCTGTAATTTACTTATTGTTTTGAACGAGTTCCATCTACTTACATTCCTTTCTGATTTACGCTCATAATATTTCCGAGGAGAGGTTGATATTGAGGAGAGAATCTGATCAACTGAATTTTTGACATTTTTATTGATCCTTCGCCAACTGAGCACGTTTTTTAGTAGCGGTTTTTCGGAAGCATCCAAATACTCCAGGACTAAAGGCAGAACCTAAATATGAAAAAAAAATCTTGATTCCAAGTTCCAGTTGTTGATGATGATTGATGATTATCATCTTAGTTTGTAAATATTGTTCAGTTTTACCAAAGGAAGAAGAGCACTTGTCACACTTCTCTTTAATACCAGTCTCCATTCTGGGGAGGTATTGACGAGGGCCATGAAGTCAGTTGGGGTCAGCTCGAGGTCAACAAATCCAAATATGTGCTCCCAAACCTAAACATAAAGAAGCTCTTTATGACATAATATGAAGCAACAAGCATTACCAATTATCAACACCGAACAGTCAACTCAATAATCAAATCAATTTTTAAAATGAATTGCCGTACTTCCAGTGGAAAGATCGCCTTCGCCTGTTCTTCTATCCGTTCAGGTGGCAGGGAAACCTCCATCGGTATCGGAAGTAGAGGTTCTTCTGGCTTTGCTCCATTCTCCATGTTACTCTGCAATCAATAACAGCTAACTAATACGATTTAGACTAGAACTGTAAAAAAGTTAATAAAAACACGCAAAAATGCATATTGTGGTGAGTCGTGTTACACAATAAAAGCAGCTGACACTCCGTATATACCAACACCAACACAACTTTGAGAGCTCATGAGTCATTCATAAACTTGACGTAAAGCTGTGTCTCTCTGTCTCGTTCATCCTAATTTGTATTACTCCCGAAAGTGCCATGACTTGTGATAATTGGACTACAACTGATAAAGTCAAAGTTTGGAAATGTTCAAGGGGTTTGTCACAGTGGCACCAGAGATGTGATAATGGTAAAGTCAAAGTTATTTAATTACATGCCCAAGCTACAAAAGTTTTTTCTTGATATGAATTATATTAATTAATTAGGATACAAGTTTATACCACTAGCAATCATTTTAGCTGGTAATAATAATATCATGATTCACAATAGCTATGTTGTATTATCAATCTAACCAATTTATTCATTTTCCTTTAAACTAAACCAAGACATGTATTATGAGGACATACCACATTTCATGTTATACTTCATCAACTGAATACTCTCATCACCACAAATCGTAGATCCTAAATTAGTTTGAGTTTAGAGCCCATTGGTTGTCAATGTCAATCTGTTTCTTCTCCTGGTCACTGAGGTCACACTTGATATTCAATATTTCACCAATCTGCTCGGCAGTCTTACCAATCATCAAGTTGGCCATAAATTTGCAGGCAACATCCTCAAGACCCTTCAGTTCCAAGTACTGGGCAGACTAAAAATTATACATAGGAAAAAATGGATTGATAACGATTAGGTGGTACAAAAGCTGTTTTTAAGTGCTCAAAATTTTCATTAAAAAACTACCAACCAGAATTAATTCCATGAGCCTTCCAGTATCCAAACCCCTAAAGAAGTCTTCATCCCAAGCCTCGATAACATTTGTTGGATTTTCCGTGAACCTTGTAGTAGAAGGAAGATAAGGGTCGTTCTGAAAGTAAATTGATACAGATCATGTAGCAATTAATATTAAAATCGTATACAGTAAGTTGAATGTATTTTAGAGGTCGTTTGGTACCCTGTGATATTCCAACCACTCGATGATAATCTTCAGAACCTCAAAATTTACTTGGGACAATTTAATGGCTTTACAATCGCCACCCTCCTTAGCATTCCAACCTAGCTTTGCCATCAGCTCCTTAATAGTTGGACTTGCTTGCACTATCTCGATGTCGGCCAGAATGAACCCCTTGTCAGAACTTTCAAGCATTACCCGTGGACAGGTAGGGGTAACATGAGAAGTCTTCAACAAAATCAAATCAAAACGGATACTCAACATTTTACAGATTAGTAACTACAATTTCAGTCTTTCGCCTTCTATTCTGTAGTCGTATATACTTACTGGCATTTCATCCTGTTGAATAATCACATTTTCAATTCCAAGAGCTGCCCTGATCTCATCCGGGTCTTTTCCAGCAAAAAAGGTCTCACCCACCGCCTTGCATGCCTTATCGTGGAGATCCTTCACGTCCAGGTAATCGGCTGCCTACAATAATTATGAATTGTATCGATTTGGGTTATCTTAAACTTAAAACAATGAAGCCCACCTCGTAAACAAATTTACCTTAAGCAACTCAAAGAGGGTTTCCTTGTCGAAATTCTTGAAAAAATTAGCCTCCCAATCATCCTGATTGTTGTCGGAACCCACAGAATAATTGTCAGTTCTTCTAGAGACACACTGTAGTTCAAAAATTAAATTCAGATTAACACTGAAGAAGCAGTAAATATTTTCTAAAATTAGTAATTTTATTATTAGCCCCAATGACTTACATCCATCACCTCCAGACGACGTTCCGCCCACTCAAGAACCATCTTCAAAATTCTGGCATCCACATTCAGCAATGGAACGACTTCCTCCTTCCCCTCCTCCCGTTTCTCCAGTCCTAAGTCTGCCAACATCGTGGTTAGCATCGTGCTACAGCTCGTAGTTTCCAAATCCACGAGGAACTCCTCCTTATCGGAGCTCTGGAGCCTGAGTTTCGGCATGGTGGCAGAGGTAGAGGATGGCTCAGGCGAAAAAATTAGTTAGTTGTATCTTCAACTGCAAAGTTAACGAAGATTAAATATAGACAGCGCAAAATGCACTTGGAGAGCTCGAGCGAGAGAAACAGCAAAATGCTAATGCGGACAGGCCGACAACTCAACAAGAAATGAAATGTCGTATCGATCGAGCTTCGATGGAGCTTGCTTAGCTGTCGTTGAGCACAACAAAAGCATGCTCAACAATGACGTCGTGTTGCATCATCATTCGTTTGTCGTCATATCATTTGCATTTCGGAATTTGAGAAGAATTCGTTTTCACATTTTGATTGAGCGAGTGCTTCTCGAACATTGTTGATTACTTTGTTTCCAGTTTGCGTTTGATTTGATCAAAATTTGATTGGAGTTGTTGTCGAGTGAGTGTTTCTCGAACATTTGGCATTTTTGTTTGTCTTTCAATTAATTGAGAGTTTCATTGGCATTCTATTAACTAATTAAGAATGGATAGCCAGGAGGCAGTTTTCGAAGCGTACGTCAAGTATCAGTCGGAGAAGTTGAAGCAGTTGAAAGCAGATTCGAGGGTGTCGGAATTTCAGGTATCAAACAGTTTTTATAATACTGATGATAAACAACCAGCGCAGCTGATTTTTCACTAGTGTGTTTGCAAGTCTAAGATAACGCTACTTTGATATATTATCTTCTTCCTGTCTCTACCAATTATGATGATGCTGTTCCCAATGGCTCGAAAACTTTGTGGTGTTTCATGCCCATTGCCACGTGTATTGATGTCCACGGTGAAGTTGCGACATGCGGACATGGAGTTGGAACAAGCGAAGAAACGATTGAAAGGTGGATCTGCATCTGATTCAGCATTAGTATCGAATTCTGTGATACTTAAAGTTCCAAAGGTACATAATATGATATCGTATCCCATTATCTTAACGCTTGATGTTGATTATTGATTTATTCCGCACTTAATTAGTTTGTTTTGTTTGATACTTAAAGGGAACCCGAGATTTTGGCCCTGCTCAGATGAGACTTCGATCCGAAGTTTTGGATAAGATCACGGATGTCTTTAAACGGCATGGAGCGACTCAGCTAGACACGCCAGTTTTCGAGCTGAAGGATATCCTCACCGGAAAATATGGGGATGATTCCAAACTGATCTATGATTTGAAAGACCAGGGTGGAGAGATTCTTAGCTTGCGCTACGATTTGACTGTCCCATTCGCTCGCTACGTAGCAATGAATAAGATAAGCTCTATCAAGCGCTACCAGATTGCTAAGGTGTATCGTCGGGATAATCCAGCCATTGGGAGAGGACGTTATCGGGAGTTCTACCAATGTGTAAGCCTAAGTTCATAACTTTAATTGAAAGCGTGTGGACAAACTTTGCTGATGCCGATTCTGATTTTTTTTATCCAGGACTTTGATATTGCTGGACAATACGATTCAATGATCCCGGACGCAGAATGTGTTAAACTGCTGGACGAAATTCTGAGCTGCCTGGATGTTGGGCCCTATGTGATCAAGCTTAATCACCGAAAGATTCTTGATGGGATTTTTGAAGTGGCTGAAATTGCTCCAGATTCATTCCGGGGTGTGTCCTCAACTATTGACAAACTGGACAAGTCTACATGGGAAGAAGTAGCGGAGGAACTGCGCTCTCTGCGAAAATTGAACAAAGAGCAAATTGCAACTATAGCTCAGTTTGTGAGGATTTCTGGACCACTTCCCAAAGTGCTGAATATTTTGATGACCAACTCAAAATTCATGTCGAGTTCCTTAGGTAGAGAAGGAATAGATAGTATGATACCGCTAATCCAGTTCGTTCAGATCATGGGAGTAGAGGAACGTCGGACAGTGTTCGACCTCAGCCTTGCTCGCGGTCTGGATTACTATACTGGAATCATTTATGAAGCTGTCGTGACATCACAAGGGGATTCATTAGGAGTTGGCATTGGAAGCGTAGCTGGAGGAGGGCGATATGATGAGCTTGTGGGAATGTTCGATGCTAACCAGCGACAGGTGCCTTGTGTTGGGGTTTCCATTGGGGTCGAGAGAATCTTTAGCATTCTGGAGCTGAAGCAGAACGACTCAAAAAAAGCAGGGCATGTTCAAGTCTATGTCACCAGTGCTCAGAAGGGGATGGCCGAGCAGAGACTGCGCTTGGTGGAAATGCTCTGGAAAGCTGGAATCAAGGCTGAGGTATCCTACAAACCCAATCCCAAACTGCTTCAGCAACTACAATACTGTGAGGAAAACAACATACCTCTAGCTATTGTGATTGGCGAGGACGAAGTCCAGAGAAAGGTTGTCAAGTTAAGGAACGTGAAGGAGAGAAAGGAAGATGAGGTTTCTGAGTCTGAAATGGTAGCTGAGTTAAAGAAGCGCTTGGATATGCCTTTGGATGTGAACAGTGAAGTGAAGAGGAACGATGATCAAAACTGTAACTTGGAATGACTGTAGCAGGCATCTTAACTTACTCAACGATGATAAGTACATTTCCTTATATTTGTCTCACTTCCAACAGTATTATGTTTTGTTTTCAATACGATTCAATGCTATTTATCACAATAAAATACTAAACATGAATGTACATTATTTTCGTGACCAGAAACTTAAATTCGTAATGTGATACCATTTACTCAACGTCAAATTCTTGGCATAAATCAAATCAACATATATAAATGCATCATTTGGCTTTCATTTGTACTTCCGCTTTCTTCTTTTCTTCCCGACCTTCTTCCTTGGCCAGCAAGCCCAAAATTTCTTCAAGCTGTTTTGAACTCATGTCCACGTGCTCCCGTCCAATCACATCGAGAACCTTTAACACATTGAGCATTTAAGATAAGCAAATTAGCAACTAGTCTTAAAACTAATTAAAAGGTCTACATACCTTAACGAGATCGTCTAACTCAATCTTGCCATCGCTATTATCATCAAGTTTAGATAAGACACTAGCAATCCTAGCCAATTTTTCAGGATCTTTTACGTCCTTCACCTTTCGAACTGCCTCCATCAACTCTTCCGTCGCTACCAGTTGTTTCCTACAGTATAATTTTTTCATTAGTTTAATTTATTGATATATATAATGTTGACAATTTCGATAAAAGATTCCGTCGTAAGGAATCCTTACTGGTATTGGGTTTTTGATTCTTCAACATCCACAGTGGTAACTTTTTCCTCTAGTTCTGAGACGATGTTGTTCAACTTGTTAAAAAGTCGGCGAGCGCCTTTAGATTCCTTGACTTTTATCTTCAAGTCTTTCGCACTGTCAGCCACTTGACACAGCTTTTCAACATCTTCCTTGTAGTCGGCTATTTCTTCTATCAAATCTTGCAGCTCTTCCTTCTCAATTACCATCTTTTTCTTGCCCAGCTTCTCGATTGCGCATTCAATTGCATCAATGTCATCCGCAGTGATCTTATCCTGTGAATACGAAAAGAAATTCATGAGTAAACGCTCATACCCCTAAGTTTTTACAATATATTTACATGGTCGCTTACATCATAAGAAGGCAACGGTGGACCTTTCCGCATCAACACTCTGCTTACAACACCCACCACAGAATAATCATCCTCATGTGGAAAGTAAGCACTGGGACCCAGCTCGGTAACCAATGGAGGAACACTATGGGCGGCCATGGGGGTCTGTCCATCAAACTCTGGCTCTGCTGCCTTCTTCTCGAGTTCTGCTGCAAGTTTCTTTGCAGTTTCCAACTCCTCCTTGAGCTTCTCCTCTTTCTCTGCTTCCTGCCGCTCCTCCTTGATCTTGCGCTCTTCCTCCTTAATTAACTCAATTCTGGTCTTGTGATCAATCTTGCCCTCCTTCTCGCCAATGGCAGCTTTGGTTTGTAATGTCTGTGAGCATTATTATAACATAAGTAAAAACTGAATCAAGCTGTACGGAAACTAATGAAGGTGTGTCATTGGAACTTACGGCAGAATCTGGAAGCGCTTGCAGAGTAGCTTGGAGTTTCTGGCTAGGAGCCAAATTTTCTGGAATATACAAGGCTCTAGTCAACAGGAGTAGAGATGCCGGCACCTTCTCATCCAACGAGAGAGTCAGCCACTGATCCAGTTGACGCCTGAGTCGGTCCTCTGGAACACCCACGCAACGAATCCCCCGAGCTTTACAAGCGTTCTGAAGTTCTCGTAGATCCAAGGCATTGAGTCCTTCCTTCTGAATGGTCTTTAGGGTAGAACAATTATATTCCTTTAGTTAGCATTCGAGATTAACATGATTGTAGTTATAAACATATTATTATTACATACTTTATCATCAATTGCTAAATTACGAAGCCTCATTCGTAACCGAAACCGAAGCATATTGGAGGTCCCAATCGCTGGGATTTCCAACACTCTTGATAAGGCTAATAACTGGGGTCGTTGCATGGAATCCAGTGTTATTTCAT
Source organism: Orchesella cincta (assembly GCA_001718145.1). NCBI lineage: Eukaryota > Metazoa > Arthropoda > Collembola > Entomobryomorpha > Orchesellidae > Orchesella > Orchesella cincta. Next base: position 20,655 of record LJIJ01001983.1, read on the forward strand.
CCTCGAACAACTTCATGTATTTAAGAACTTCCTCGAGCGGCACCTCGACTCCGGATGTCCTAATCTGCGATATTGAAATCAATATATAAGAATCATTAAAATCCATTTGTAATAAATATCAAATTAGATCAATATGCCCACCAACCTTTTCAATAAACTGCGCAAAATCCTTGGCACACTGGGAAGATCTCCCTTTCGATTGGGGAGCCATTTCATCTAATGTCTGTTGAAGAAACTTTGCCATTTCCAACTTCACCTTCAGTTCAGCTTTCATTTTTGATTCCTGAACAGAAATCCAAGAACAGGCAAAAGTTTAGTTCCCTTCTTAATTTGCAACTTCAATAATTAAAATGACAATTTTATTAGCTTTACCCTGTCCTTAGCTGATTGAAATGTGGAGGGCAACATGCCAGGAAACATTTTGATGAAAAACGGCAACAACAACTCCATAAAGGGGACGATGATAAAGACGGAAAAGGGGACCAATCGGAACACGTCAGATGTTGTTCGAAGCAGTTGTTTGTATTCTCTCCTAGATAATGACTTCCCCTTCAATACCCTCCATAGTAAACCGGCTGAGATCCTCATGTCAATGAACAAGAGCCGAAATCCGTGATAATAATGTAGTAGCTGTAATTCCAAAAAATAGGTTTAGTTTTCCCCAATAAAATGAAAATGAATCACACGCTTATCATCTGTTTCGTATCCCACCTCATCCTTAATTCTTTTGTACAGTGGTCGCTTTTCTTCCAGGGCAGGAGGTGCTAGCTTCTTTTTCTCCAGTTCCTCCTCTAAAACCTTCACCGTCTCTTCGACTTTGGACGATGCCTTTTTACCACTATTTCCCTCAGCTCCCAACGGAGTTGAAAAGTGAATGACCCTAACCCACTGGCTCGGAACTGGGGTAGTTTTTTGAAAACCCAAGATTCTGAGGGGTCCATTCCCCCTCAAAACAGAACCGGAACCACAATAATACAACTTCGCAGAACTTCGACTTTCATTCAACCCTAAATTAATGTAGTTAACTGCACAAATCCTCCTGGATGCAGATAACATCGTCGTTGATTATCACCTGTCAAACGCTTTCCACTTCGACATCAGACCGGAAATTCAACTGACAACTAGCCTAATTCCAATTAAGAATAATTAGTTCCTTGGAGTCAACTCAGTTTAGTCACCATGGATGTTTAGGAACAATTAACAAACTATTTCCAGACTCGGAAACGAAAGAACAATGCTGATAGCATGAAATGAAAGCATGATGAAATGTAATCCGGAATAATTCTGTTTTTTAACTGCAAAACAAACGCGCCACAATTTTTGGGGCAACGTGATTTCCATTGAGCAAACGTCTCGAACAAACTTCCGAGCAAGGCGTTTCGAACACTGCTTTCACCGGGGCAACGGGAGAATCAAGGAGTGTAAATGACACGGACGTTTGAATGAAACAATGAAAATAGCGATGATAGATTAAATTAAATTTATTAAACAACTTGTAGCTTAATAATGCTTAATAAATGCAAACTTTTTGGACAGAATTAGTCTCGGAAGAAAAATATGTAATCACCGCATCCTTAACACTTATCTTGTTCTGTAACGCTTCTTTCATATGGATAATATTCACCTCATTCAAAGCCCTGGTGAGACGCAGCTCCTTGAGTTTGGGGCACTTGGCGAGCATAACGTTTAGAAACCAATCCCTTTCAATGATGAAGGGTCTCAAACTTAAAGTTGTTAATTTGGGCAGAGTTTCCATTGCCATTTCCATATTATCCTCTCCAATCCTTTCCAAAACTCTGGCTTGAGGTTGGTCCGCATTATACCAACCCACTCGAAGATGAAGGTGATTCAGTGTTCGAGAAAAATTGTTAATGGCTCGTAATAAACTCGTAATAGTGGGGTAGAGGAGCCAGGTGAACCGGACAAATTGAAGCTCTTCCAATGGCCACTGAAGTTGTGACAAGGTTTCCAACAAGGTACTGCTCACAGTTCCAACTCGGAGGCAGCGAAGATTGGGCAAACTGGCGTTGAGAAAGGGAACGTCTCCATGCTCAATCAACTCTCTCCTACAAATTAAGGTTCGAATATGAGAACCATACAGTTCAAGAATTATGGAAGCAAGATTAAATCGTTCAGTTGATGTCAAGTCAATCACTTCTAAATCCAACAGCTCCAAATTTTTCAGATTTGTCACGTCAGCTCGTCTAATTTGGTATGGAAAGATGTCTTGGACCCCTTGAATTCCCAGAAAACCATTAATTCGTAGAATCTTCAAGTTTGGGACATAACGGAAGAGTTCCAGTAGCACGGGAAGAGAATTTGGAAGGAGTCTCCTTGGCATGATGTTCAAAGTCAAAGCGAATATATTATTACCATACTGTTTCATCACGTTGAGAAGGGATCTTTCCTCTTCGTTCGAAAAATCTGGAGTTAAGTTGAGCACTACATGCTTTGTTACGAATGGATTCGCTTTGGCTTCAAGATCTAAAGCAAAGTGTGACGCAAAATTTTGAACATCTTGAGGTGAACTCAATCTGGTTTGTCTTCCATCGGCAAAGTTTGTCAAACGAAGGAAATTGCTTCTGCCATGCCAGTTCCCTATAGGCTCACTTCTTTCGCTGACCCTTTGGTAATATTTCGTAGGTAAAGTTGCTTCCACCGAGAGGATTTGGTCCACCCATATTTTTGCACTTGGAGCAAGTCCTCGCCAGCTCAGTACAATGTTCCAAAGCTGAGCGTCAGCAGGAACATCAATTGCCTCCAGTGATGTTGGCAAAATCTACAAATTATGTAAATATATGTAGCAAAAATGACAAGCAATTTGCACGAATAATGACACGCTTACCAGAGGCAGAAGTACAGTTGTTCTTTTCGACTGAAGCAGCTCCCTCCATTGTTGAGAAGTGTTGATAACAGAGAGGAAGTCGTCAGGAAAAGACTCCAATTTATGAAAAATTTGTACCCAGATCTGAAGCAGAAAAAAAGGGTTACGTGAATAATTGGTCAATAGGAAAGGCTGATGAAACTTCTGAAGCATTTTGACAACTAACTATACCTCTGGGGGTAAAAAGAAACGGGGTTGGGACTGATAATCCGGATTTTCATAAGATGAATGATTTTTGGAAAGTGCCATAATATTAATGCAATTTATAACTTGTAAACTAATGTGTCACAATTTAATAAGATTGGGGGCTAACTGATACTTCATGTTAAACAGAATAGTAACCCAAAACAATAGGAATTATAACCTTTTCTTTGCTAATTGGTCTGATTGGAAATGTAAAAAGACTGGAGTAACTCCAGTTGCTTGTGTTGCGGTATGTGAAACGTTTTTTGTATTCAGATTACGTTTTTGAGAAGGGCAGTGTAAAGAAATGCAAGAGCATGATAAACAGCTCATGTAATAATGAATTTGAGCTTTTTCAAGTCAAAGCTTGAATGCGATCGGGTTTCTTTTTTATGCCTACCTACATAACATGTACGTAATGTGTATTTCTACATCATTTACTCAAAATACTCACCAACACGTCCATTAGGAAAGGTTTTACATGTTGATGGTGAAGTACTGTACTGATGTGATTTCTAATGAAGGCAACTGGTAGAACACAGCAACCACTTGCATATTATGTAATATGGACTTCCTGCTCTCCTGCTGCTCTGGTCTGTGGAGTTGTGTATTGTGAATCCATACTACTAAATACAGCTCGAATGCCCTTAAATAGCGATAGTGTAATTTGAGCTTTCAGCAAAAAGAATGTAGAAGTAAGTTAGTTGTGCAAAGTGCAATATGATGCAGTTTGCACTTGCACATGCATTTTGGACCGGGTCAGGGTCAGCAAAATACTGCATGCTTTGATAATATTCAATGCGTGTAGCAAAATTATCTTTTTTTGTTTCAGAGATGAGAAATTATGCAACGACTACAAAATAACTTAAGCAGCATTAAGAGCAATTTATGTACAAGTCATTGGCTTTGGTGTACGTGGAGTCAGGGTTAGCAAGGTTAGAATGTGTAATGAAATGAGCATGAGAAAAGATTTGTCTGAACTGAAAACAGCAACTACTGAAGCTCAGTTTTAGTGCTGGTGTTGCGTAATTAAATGACCGTTTCACATTGCACAGCTTAGTGCCGCGTTTGTTAAAGGATGAAAAGAAAAGAGTTCCCTTTACGAATGAATGTAACTGTTATCATAATATGTAAATGAATTCAGGTTTATTAATATCGTACATATTTGCGAGGAAAGCCAGGTTATGCACTGGCTAAATTTGGTGAACTGTAGGATGCAATTTGATGCATTAAAAACGGAGAAACTACATGATAGTTTGTAATTTTTGTATATTTTAATCTACGCCCACTTGGGCTCAAGTGAATATTATTGAATGTACATGTCAAGTCAAAAAGGGAAAGGAAACGTGGCTCTTGATGAGAGTCCACAAACTCAACTCTTGAGACTACGACATGAATGAATATGATTATGACAAAAATGTGTGCTGCTGCTGGAGCTCTGGAGAACGTGGAAGGAGTGGGGAGTTCGGCATGCCTTCAGCAAGCCGTAACTTGAAAACTCCTTTCATGCTGCATGAAGGTTGCCTTGTCTTGTACTCCAGGTTTTCCAGATGTCTCCAGGAAGGAATCCGTCACCAACATAGCCCCGCCCATGGAACCGTTGAGGTTACATAATATGAGTTGAGTGAGGCAGGAACCATCGATGTGGACAGGAAACGATGAAGGTGACATCGGGCGGTTACTATTGTGGAAAGGCTGAACCTGACCACCTCCTCCGCCAAAGCTAAGAGGTTTCACCTTTTACGTAACCCTTTGCCACCTCGAATGATGATTGAAGAGTACTCCAAGTCCGGCATCTTGATCCCAGCAGTAGACGGATGATGGGGCTAGTTGGTTCGGATCTGCAGCAAATAAATGAATATTGAACAAAATTAGTAATGAAACTAAAAACTTAATGAATGAATAAATTTGATAAATAATTGAAACTGTTGTCGACTCATTGCTCCTCAACTGGAAGCAGAGGACAAATCTTCACAATTGGACGGTCTAGGGTCCCAGTTGAGTCTTGAGGGTCACAGATCGCACCAAACCGTCTTGTCCAGGATAGGTGGAGATAATGCGCCCTCGTTTCCACTGCAGTGGTCCACAATTCTCGTCTTTGATGAGCACGAGATCTCCTACTTTCACGTTTGGAAACTCCTTCCTCCACTTGCCACGCTCCTGCAGGAAGTTGAGATACTCCAAATGCCAGCGCTGCCACAATGTTGGGTATTTGTTGACAAGTCTCCCAACGAGACAAGCGTTGATTTGACTTTGTGTGGTCTGGTTCTGGAAGGGCGGTGATGGGACGTCCGATCAGAAAGTGGGCTGGAGTAAGGACATCAAAATCGTCTGGATTGCTTGAAGTTGACCAAGCGGACGGGAGTTGAGCACTCCTTCAGCTTGACAGAGGATAGTGCTAAATTCCTCGAATGTGATGGTTGTGCCAATAATGCGTCGAAGGTGGTACTTGGTGACTTGACTGCCGCCTCCCAAAGGCCTCCCTGATGTGGTGCTGATGGGGGAAGGAAATGCCATGTGATTCCATCCCCTGCAAGAGAATTATACAACGTATTATTGTGGTTGACGGATTTCACTAATTGTTGGAGCTCTTGTCCGCTCCACAAATTTGTTCCGCAATCTGAATAAATATGGGGGGGATCCGCGTCTTGCGGAAAATCGCTTGAGTGCAGCGATAAATGCTGCTGTTGACAAATCCGTCACGGCTTCAGATGGACTGCCTTGGTGGCAAAACATACAAAGACAGAAAAATATGCTTTGAATTGCTTCTGTCCCCTCCCAGCGCGTGCTTGAACGGTGAATGGTCCAGCGTAATCCACTCCACATTTTCTGGAAGGGAATCCTGGAGAAACTCTGTCTGCTGGAAGAGATCCCATCAGCTGTAGTGAAGGTGCTGCTTTGATTCTTCGGCAGATAATAAGGCAGCTGCGAATAATTTTTCGAATGGTGTTCCTTCCTCGTAGGATCCAGAATTCACGAGCAAGAGAACTTGTGACTAATTTGAAGCCACCATGGAGTAGTTTGACATGCTGTTGCCAAACTATCAGTTGAGTTAGCGGGTTGTTGTGAGGGATGATAATCTGATGTTTATTGTGCTCCTCCAGTGATGATTTTTGTAGACGCCCTCCAACTCGGAGGATTCCATTGGCGTCTACGAATGGGTTGAGAGGAAGAAGTCGACTTGATGCCTTGATATTTTTCCCAATTTTGAGGGAATTGATTTCCTGTTGGAACTCCTGTTGAGCAAGACGGATGAGATACTGGAAGGATTGTTCCAGCTCCTGTACGCTCAATTCACGGCTGATTTTACTCGACCGTTGTGGTCGACAATTGGATAGGAACCTCAATATGTAAGCTGTAACTCGTTTAAGCTTATTTAAACATGAATATTTTTGTAAAAGTGAGAACTCTGGTGTAACCTCTGTTGTGAATGATTTGACAGGTCGCTCCTCCAGCTCCACTCCTTCTAAACTATTTTTTGATGTGAAAATTGGAACTCCTGGTGAGTTCATCCAAGTTGGCCCTTGCCACCATAGTTTGCAATTGACGAGATCTTCAGCTGTGTAGCCTCTTGTTGCACAATCAGCTGGATTGATCTCTCCTGGAATGAAATGCCACGACTCTGAAGGCAGGATTTCGTGAATTTCGGACACCCTGTTCGCTACAAAAACTTTCCAACGACGTGATGATGTGGACAACCAGCGAAGGGTGATTTCGCTATCGCTCCAAGCGTAAATTGGAGCGGTGAGCTTGATTGCGGTGGTGACTGATGAGATGAGTCTGGAAAGGAGAAGAGCGGCGCACAATTCCATCCTGGGGATGCTCAGGAATTTGAGGGGCGCTACTTTCGTCTTTGCTGTGAGTAATCTGGAGGTGATGGTGCCGTCGGGTTGGAAGCTCCGGATGTATACGCATGATGCGTATGCTGATTCTGATGCATCTGCAAACCCGTGGATCTCCAGTGCGATGTGCCCTGATGGCAAGACCAATCTTGGGATTGTGATGAGCTTGATGGCGGTGATATCCTCCTGGTACTGGATCCAGCGAGGTTGGAGGTTCTCTGGGATTTCATCATCCCAAGTCAAATGAATTTCTCCGCCAGGAGTGGAGATTGGCTTCCAGAGCTCCTGGAAGAAAACTTTGATGCTGATGGTGACTGGTGACAGCCACCCCAATGGATCAAAAATCTTGCTCATCTCAGAGAGCAATGTGCGCTTGGTAATGCGGTCCAACGGTAACGGTTGATAAGCTGAAAACAGCATACTGTCGTTGGAGGAGTTCCATTGAACTCCGAGTGCTTTGGGAATGTCATCCTTTGGATTAATATGACCATTGTGGTCAACAAGATTAGAGTTTATGTTTGCAATGACTTTGGGATCATTGGAATCCCACTTACGGAGCTCCAGACAGCCCTTGCTCATGACTTGAGTGAGCTCCTCCTGGAGAATTATGGCTTCTTCTGTTGATGCTGCTCCGCCCATGAGGTCATCAACATAGAAAGATTCCTGTACTACTGATTTGGCGATGGAAAAGCTGGAACCTTCATCTAGTCCCAGTTGATGGAGTGATCGTGTTGCTGAGTGCGCTGCTGATGCTGTACCGTATGTTACGGTCTTGAGACGAAACTCCTGGATGGGCTGCTCAGCTGACTCCCTCCACAAAATGCGTTGTCGATCTTGATCCTTTGGCACAGAACTGCCTATACATCTTGGCGATGTCTGCTTTCAGCGCTACCTTGTGAAGCCTGAAACGCAGCAGAATGGAGAAAAGGTCCCCTTGAGTAGTAGGACCTACACACAAACAATTATTTAATGAAATGCCGGTGGAGGTGGCTGCGGAGCCATCAAAAACAACACGCACTTGGTGGTGCTGCTCCTCCTTGATGACAAAATGGTGTGGTAGGTAGTTGGTGATTCCAACTTCTCACACTCTTCTGGTGGAACTAGCTCCATGTGGCCAAGCTCCTCGTACTCCCGGAGGAATTTGATGTACTCCTCCTTGTACGTTGGGTTCTTTGAATTCGCTCAAGTTGATTGAGCCGGCGTTGTGCCATGTCGCGGGATGCTCCTAACTCCCTCAACTTGCTGTTGTAGGGTAGCGGCACGATATAGCGACCTTGGTGGTCACGAGAATGGTGCTGTGTGAAATGTTTTCACAAAACTTCTCTTCGTCTGTGAGGTTGGGATGAGCCGGAACTTCCTCAATCTCCCAGAACTTCTTCAATGTGTCATTTACGTCGGTGGTGGTGGCGTGAACTCGCACTGATGTAAATGACGATGATACTGATGATTCGCTGGAGTTTCCCACTGGACCAATGATGATCCACCCAAACTCACTGTTGCGAGCAATTGGGTCGGAGGTTCCTCGCATGATGCGACCGTCAAGGAAGATCTGTTCCGTGACGTCAGCTCCGAGAAGGATGTCTACCTCCCTTGGTAGGAGGAATTGAGGATCTGCCAAAGCTAGTCCTTGGAGGTGAGCCCATGCTTGTGCTCCACCAGGGGAAAAGGAAGGCAAGTTACCTGTAACTTTGCTCAGAATTAGGGCATTTATTGTTATGCCAAAATTACGTACCCTGGACCTTAAATTGCAGGATACGATTGATGATGATCTTCCTGCTGGTGAGGAAGAAATTCCTGTGATCTTGATGTCACATTTTTTCCGCTTCAGTCCAAGTTTAGCTGCACACTTGTCGGTGACGAAACTTGCTTCAGATCCTGGATCCAAAAAGACGCGACACGGTTGGAAGAATCCACTGCTATCTTCCACTTCCACCTCAGCTGTTGCCAGTAGAATGCCATTCACTTTGCTGAAATGGCTTGCAACATTGAGTGAAACTGGAGATGATGGTGTTTGTTGCTCTGATGAGCTGCGGGCTGCACTGCTTGTTGCAGCTGATGATGATGATGAACTTGATGTTCCGTTGTTGGCAGGTGGAGTGACTTGGTTGCCACCTCCTCCTCCAGATGAGTTGTCGCTGTGGAGAAGACTGTTGTGCTTCTTACCACAAACTTTGCACGAGTACTTGGACTCGCACTGGCTGATTCCATGTTTGGAACTCAGCAGTTGAAGCAAAGGTGCTTGGCTTTTGCCACAGCGTTTCTTTCCCGTGGTGGGAGAGCCTTAAATGCGGGACAGCTGTAAAGTGGGTGCTCTTGATTGCAGCACGGACACTTTACAGCTGAAGATGAATGATGAGCTGCCTTGGTGGCAGTGTTTTGAGCTGGAGTTGATTTGGAGGAACTTGGGTGAACTGATATGCAGTCCCCTGATATGGTTCTCCAAGAACTCCACAACTTCTTGAAAAGTAGGCATATCTGAGCCTGTAAGGGACTTGGCCCACTCGCGCTTCGTGTTGCTGTCGAGCTTGTCTACAATGATGTAGACAAGCATGTCATCCCATTTGCTAACTGGTTTCTTGAGCACTTTGAGGCTCCGAGTACACTGCAGTGATGTATCGACCAGTTTGCGTAGTGCGGTGACATTTCCACGTTGAGCTTGGGTTGTGAGAAGAAAGTTTTGAGGATGGAGAAAACGAGCTCACGATTGTTCTCGTATCTGTCCGTAAGCAATTTCCATGCCTCAACGAAGTTGGCGTCGGTGATTGGAAAGGATTTGATAAGCCTCTCCGCCTCCCCCTTTACAGCAGCGTTGAGATACTCCAGTCGCTCACATCCTGAGAGTGAAGTATTGTTCACAATAGATGATGAGAACCTGTCTCTGAAGGACATCCAATCTTCGTACTTGCCGTCGAAAGTTGGAAGGTCAAGCTTTGGTAGCTTGACCTTTGGTGTGCTGGTAGTGGGTGTTGTAGCTTTTGTAGTAGGCGTTATCAAGTTTTCCAAACTGTCCAGACGTAGTAGAGCTTTCTTCATGAAATCTCTGAGCTGATTACACAATTTTCCTGCTTCCTTGATCTGTTTGTCGTCTTCTGCTTCCTCTCCAAGCTTCTTCACAAATTCTCGGACGTCATCTGAGTATGACGCGAGAATTTTTCTATCAAAATTGATGTGGGTCATTGTGACCTTGCTGGCGTCAATGGATAGCCGTGAATGTCAGCTTGGATTTTGGCTAACTGATACTGAAGACTTTAGCAGCCTTCATCACGTTCTCGAACTCAGACATGATGATGATGACACGAAAAACTGAACTGAGAACTTGAAAATGCACTTATCGTTTGTTTGCTATAAATCAGTGTTGAATGTCACTGATTACACTTTAAACTGTCACTGAATAACAATCCGGTTCGAAGGACCAATTATATTTGCGAGGAAAGCCAGGTTATGCACTGGCTAAATTTGGTGAACTGTAGGATGCAATTTGATGCATTAAAAACGGAGAAACTACATGATAGTTTGTAATTTTTGTATATTTTAATCTACGCCCACTTGGGCTCAAGTGAATATTATTGAATGTACATGTCAAGTCAAAAAGGGAAAAGGGAACGTGGCTCTTGATGAGAGTCCACAAACTCTACTCTTGAGACTACGCATGAATGAATATGATTATGATAAAAATGTGTGCTGCTGCTGGAGCTCTGGAGAACGTGGAATGAGTGGGGAGTTCGGCATGCCTTCAGCAAGCTGTAACTTGAAACTCCTTTCATGCTGCTTGAAGGGTGCCTTCTCTTGTACATCCAGGTTTCTCCAGATGTCTCCAGGAAGGCAAATCCGTCACCAACAGTACATAACAAACCATTTACATATATCAGAAAGACAAATAGTTATTTTATTAAATTAATTTCATAGTTTAACATTCATAATTGATTTGATACCATTAATTTTACAAAGTCCATCATCTTGTTTGTCAAATTTAAAGTTTATTCTCATTTCCTAATCAACTTCTAAACTTAACTTGTTGAATTTTAATCGCGACTAAAATTTGAGACTCTACCTGTTTTATCAGACTATTAAATGAACACGAACAATGAAGCAGGTTATCAAACAAATAAAAATAAAACCCCTGATTAAAACACCTTGATATACAAGAAAAATAGCTTGTTCCTGTACCATTCCATATGCATACACCTCATACATACATGGTCTCATTCAGGAAGAGTCTATTTGTCGGTTGCTTAAGTAAAGATCATATTAAGGCACGCTAAGATTCTGTTGAAGATCATGATCAGCGAGTGCCAAAAATAAGAGTGTTTCTGGGCTTGAAACCAGAGTATCAACGGCCAGCACGTATACCCTGTCATGATAAAATACTGCATGAGCATTGGTAAAAAAATTGCGAATAATATAGGTCATGTATATCTTTGTATAAGTCCATACATTACTTATGTCTGGAGTCGTTGGAAAAATTCACATACTCGCCCTTCGCATTCATGTGCTCATATCTCACCCTATTATAAAAAAAAGTTGTTGTAGCAGAGATGCTGAGCTACGCCAAGATGCAGTTTACTATGTGAATATTTTACTGATATATCATATATTATGTATATGCCGGTATTCTTCAGAGTTCTGCCCAATTCACATCCACGAGGTACAGTAGCTGCAGTTACTGCATCAAAGTTGTATGTGCTCAAACTAAAGTTTGTTATCTTATCTTATCTATTCAAAACTCGCTAATTAAAAATTTAAAACCACAATACTACTGGTCCCATCTCAGTCGTTTGTGAAAGTGAAAGTTGAGTGAAGAAGGATTCACGTTTATCATGAAGCGCAGTGAACATGAATCAGGTAAAATCCAAAAATTAACATCGCTTTAACACTACAAGATTTGCTGCAGATAGAAAACGTATTACACATTGTGTATTATTAACTGATTGGAAATCACACTGATGTAGTTGTAAAACTTAAAATATCTAAAGAAAAGTTAAAACAGAATGGCTCAAAGCATATGAATTACTATTCACGAGGGACAGTATAACCTTTCTTCGCTCAAGATTTGGTATCAGAGATCTAGACCCCAGTCTTCAATCATCTTCATTCTTTGGCCAGCAGTATGGCTCTTCACCAAACCTTAACGGTTAAGGCTTAACCTCTTCAAGTGAATTAAGCGATTCAAACGCTGGAAGTGAATGCAATTTTGCCATTTCTGTTTTGTATGTATGTTGCATGTCCAAGTCCAATCACTACATTTTAGGAGTTATTTTGTAGGAAATTTTATGAAAAGCTAACGAAATTCCATGAAATTTTTCATATTCCTAGCGTATTTGAGTTGTAGACTTCAAATTTCATAAAAATATATGTCGCTGCATACTTAAGTTCAATATTTGTAAAATATGCTTA
>LJIJ01001984.1:0-12924 GCA_001718145.1 Orchesella cincta
AGAGAGAGATAAACAGTTTTAGTAATATTCCGTTTCTAAATTCACTAACTATTGGATTCTGCTATACGAGAGTAATCATACGTGTAAACTTTAAAGTCGAGTTTTACAGAAAGCTACATAAAGCATCGAATCTAGCGTGTCAAACAACCCTAGAAACATTTTTTGTCTGAGCACTCCTGTCACTGACGATAGTTCCCGCGTTATATAAAAGTAGTTAACAATTTCTAAAGTAAATTATGATTGTGTTTGTGAATTTGTATATTATGTTGTAAAAAAGCGCGTTATTAAAGAAATAAAAATTTCGATACCATTTTATTTTATAACAAATAAAAAAAAATATTAGTTATCGTTAAATAGCAAATCACATGTGCAATTACAGGTCAAGGACCATTCTTGCACTCGGGCACTTGGGCCTCTGGCTCAGCCCCAAACTGGTCTCATTCTGTCTGAAAAGCTTGCGCATGATGAACTTACTAAGCAGCCTAAAACTTAAGCGTATGGCCTGTATCACAAAAGTGACTACCAATATTATTAATTTTTTACTAACTCCCGAGCTTCGATTAAAAACATGAAAAATGCTGCCGCAAGACCCACAAACATGATTGTAAATACCACAAAAATATTTCCTGTCATCGACGGCTTCCTATGCTCATTTAAATCTTGTTCATTAGAGTGTAAACCCTCATTCTTAAATTTCTCCAGCCAAAAGTCCCAAATCCCTGATGAACCAATTAATTTACTTCGTTTCCAAACGCTCCGTTTAACAACTCCCCAAATTTTCACCAAAAAGGAACTTCCATGCAATATATTTTTGCCCACATACATATCTGTCTTTCTAGCAAATTCTTTGCTTAAATAATTAGCAAATGCGTGAGATAAATATTGGGGTAAAACGAGTGCGGTTCTGTTGCACCGTTTCTATACTTGAAATGCATGTTTCTTATGCCGTTCCAGGAAAGATTTTAGTAGTCGACTTTTTAACCGAAGGTACAACTCTTGCGCTTTTTTAGCTTCAAAAGTGTAGTTCCTGAAAGACCCCAACAAATCTTTGCAAACTTCTTTCACGGTATCAAGCGTGGTGGGAAAAATTGTCGTGTGGTTGAAAAGTAGATGAATTTCGTTCAGTTTTTGAGTGGTCACATTTTTTCCATATCCTTTTGCTTGGTTTACTTCCTCATAAGAACATAAGGTTCTGAGTTTATAACAGCTCACAAACCGCAAGGAGTTCAATTCATGTGGAATACGGAATAGTAAAGAATCGTCTGCTAAGCCGTCTTGTTCCGACGTTATCTCAAGGGTAGCATGAACTGGATTTAATGTCACTTTCATCAAACTTCTAACGTTTTGAACAGGGATATAGTTTCTGTTTGAACATAACACAGGTTTGTCATCGATTATTCTCATAAAATATGTGGAATTCTGAAAAATAGTTAACATGACATGAACCATGGCATGCTCAAATCGATCATGTACAGATATATGAGGGAACTTCATCCATTTACTTTTCCGGTCGATGGAATTTTCACAAATAGAAAAATGCTTTAGTAAGCCTATCACTTTGAAAATAGACTTAACAGTTTCCATTTGTACTTCCCATGTAGTTTGATCATTTAAAATTAGTTTCTCAAGAATTTCGTTCAAGTTTACTTTTCTAATTAGTGTTTTCCATGGGCCAATTGCATACTCGATGGGATCAGGATCACAAGGGAGAATGCTTACAGCTTTGCAATGGTTAGGAACAGCTACACTTTTGATTTCTGAAAATTCATCATTTTGTCCTCTAATTCGTTGCGTTTTCATGAAAAAGTGTGCTCCATGAGATAACAAATGGGGTCGACTTGAGCGGTGATAAATCGGTTGACTCCTCCAGTGGTGAAAGTGTCCATGTTTCCAATTGTTTTCGTAAATCTCGTCCATTATCCAAACATAAAAAGGATTTGTGTGGAACGTGTCTCGATGATGGCAATATATACTGTCACCATTGCGACACCATACACTTGGATTTGTTAAAAATGTTTGAAGGTAGCCAAAGAGTTTTGGCTCAGCCAGTTCTGCGAACACGAAAAGTGGTGGAAATAGGACCACATTGAGCTCACAGTTCCATGGCTTAGCTTTCATGTAATATTTGTGAGGATTGAAATTAATGCAAAATCCTTCACAATTCTCAACGACACTTGAAAATGGACAGGTTTGTGATCTTATGTCAAAACCGGTGAGGTTCATTCTCAAAGGAACCTATCTGAAGTATTCTTCCATGCCATAATGAAATCTGAGGAGGGTCGGCACATGATGGCGAATCAGAATCGGGCATGTGAACAAAGCAATGAGCAAATGGATAAAGGTACTCGTTAAGATTGGACACTCCTACGAATTTCGAAGCTGCTGTGGTTTTTAAATGTCGATCCTGATAGTAGTTTTTCATTTCTTGGTTCAGCTTGGAATATCGGAAACTTTTTTCCAGGATTTGTCTAATACTGCCAGTTTCAACACTGGATATGCTATAGTTTAGCGGGTGGGAATAGGCAAATGTAAATTCAAACCAATTCAGAAATATGAAGAAGTATCGAAATATTTTTGAACCAAACATAGTTTTAAGTTGATAAAACGACGGATGTAATCGTATGAACTCTTATTATCTTTGCTGCCGGAGAGTTCAGTAAGCTGACATAGGTGTTTCTAGGCAATTTGATATTCTGCTTTCAGAATTCAATATTGTATCGATGAAATTCTCGGACGCTTTTTAGTCAATTTTGATTTTTCCCGCTTGGCTAGAGTGTTTAAAAAGCCAGACGTTTTATGTCTCGGGCTCACACCAAGAATCTGTCTATTTTGACTATTGTTGCTTAGCAATAACTGTTGTGAGGTATTGATTTTTTTGCAAGCTTGGACCAGAACTTTAGAAAATTGTTCGTTAAAGCATTAATTATTCAATGATTATTCCAGGTATTATATGGCAACCTAGTCGACGGACACTGAAAAACCACATTTGTTTCTTTGCCAACGATCAGCATTAACTAATTAAAAATCACACAATCACAAAGATAGCTTGCAGGAGCAAGTGCTTCAGCAATTCGAGAAGTTAAAACGGCTTTCAACTCCTATAAATTCAATATGGTCCCAGGCAATATTCTTTTGGCAGATGGAGGTTTCAATACTATTGTATCCTTATCTTATCTTAGGAATCACAGCAAAAAATATATTATTTTTTATTCAATCGAACTTCAAAATAATGTCGATAGCTGTGGCATTAGTTCTTATGGCAGATGGATGCAGAATTGTGGGTTGTTGTTTAAACTGCATCAATTAGTTAATTAATCGTCAATTTATTTGCACATTAAATTTACTACCTTTTTTTGTAGATCTATGACTTTAAGGAGTGGGTCATAAGTCGGGAGGTTTCAGAGCGTATTTTTACAGACAGATGGCAATGGGAAAGGTTATTTCGGGAATTAGACAATTGTTCGATTGGAATTGGACGCCCAGGAGTTTATATGATCAACTACGGATTTGTTGCACAGGTAAAAGTTATATTCAGCTAAACTGTCGTCCAATTTAAGTAAAGCTTTTTGAAATATTGACAACAGTATCTGAGATGAGATTTTTATTAAGGTTTACTTTACTTTACAGCTGCTGGTTGTTTTCATAACACTGTTTGCTATAAGTTTCCAGTAATTTAGATAAATATAAAGAACATGAAACAATGATCAATAAGCCTTAGCATTTTAGTTATCTTCTGCTATGTCACAATAAATGATTTTATTCGGCTCATTGTGTTTTCGAATTGAAACACTGCTTTTCTAGTTTCTTAGTTTTATTCAACAATGTGTTACTTTATTTTCTGTTATGTTCGCTCGGACAGGTTTGAAGTGTATATAATATGTTCACAAGGCATAAAATGTAGTAGATCCTCTTTTTTCCACATTACAATTAAGAAAACAAAATAAGTTATGGTTTTCCCAATTTAGCTAAAATCGTTCAGGTATTGATATAATAGACACAATTCACTGGGGCAATATGAACGTAAAAACGGAGAGCCATTAAAAATCTTAACACTAAATATAATACATTTTATGAATATCCAGTCTGCAAATTTTACTGAGCATTTTGACATCACGCTCAGTTAGCTCCATCCCACACTTATCGGCAGGCAGTTCTCCTATTTTTGTGGTATCTTCCTCAAATGAAAGTTTGTTAAAACCTGTACATAATGCAGAGTAGCCAAAAATCCCGGATGACGGCAATCGGATTACGGGATTGGGATTACGGATTATAATCCATACTCCCAATCCCCAGTACAAGATTCAAAATTGTTAATCCAAAAATCCGTAATCCAATACTCGATTTTAGTAGTCCATTAATCAACTTTTAATCCAAATCCCCGAATTTTCCGGGCTCTAGTATGGGGTTTTATAGATAATGACGGTATTTATATGGAATTTTCCGTCAATGTTCTTGTTTTAACAAGAGAATAGGTAAATTTGTTGAAAATATGAAGAAGGGTACTATTTAAATGTAATGTTTGATTGTTTTTAATACTATTATGAGTCCAGAAATGAAAGAAAATGGGTTTCGAGAAAGCAAAAGTACTAAAACTTGGATTTCTGGCATTAAACCCAATAATCCGGATTTGGATTATGTGATCCAGAATCCAAAATCCAGACCTCCGAATTTGCCTAACGGATTAATCCATAATCCAGCAAAACTTTTGGACTCGGTCATCCAAACTCGTAATCTCAATCCAATATTTTCAAAATGGTAATCCATAATCCCGTAATCCGACCCTCGAATTGTGGGATTCGGCTACTCTGTAACAATGAAATAATTAAAGCAATTTTTGGCAGTAGCCTACCATTTCAATAGAAGAAATCTATAGGATTGGGCTAGTATCGCTTCAGTTGAGTATTTATATGCTTTCTTAGTTTGTACGACGTTTTTTGAAGTTTAGGCTTTGCCATGTGACATGGGTAACTTATAGTTATCCGAAATTCCGAAAGATGTTGATGAAATCAAATGAACCTTTAAAGCAAGTTTTAAACTCAATACTATATATGCAAGCTTAAATTGTAGTCTTTAAGGCGTAATCTTCAATAATTAGACCAATATCCATTTGTTTTTTTTCAGACACGTCAACCTAAAAACACGACGTAAAGTGGACATTTTTTTCAATTTATTTTGTTTTCAATTTATTTTGTGTTGTTCAGGGACGCACACAATAAGACTCTTCGAACTTTTGGTAGCTACAAAGAATAACACAACACCCATAACAAAATATATAAACTGGACCCATCCAGTGTAAACCCAATAGCACATCGTGTATGACATAATATTTTACCAATTAATATCCTACGATAAATGCATACTTTTTATTTCTAGATTATTTCTAGAGATTTATTTTTGCGCAGTTGGATTTGAAGGTCCCTTCCTTCGTATTGATTTAGTCGTTTGTCTGACACGAGTTTTTGTAGCTTTGACGCATTGATTGTCGCATGGTAACAATCTTATCTCCGAAACAGGCATAATTATCCTTCAGTAGAGTGTTAAATATAACCTCTTAAAATTAGAAACTTTAATTATTGATTTTTAACTGTGCAGTTCTCATACAAAAATCTTCCGTGTGTTGCGAGCAAACTTATAGTTAGAGAGATTATCCTTTAAATCACTCCAGTCCAAAATGCAAATTAAATTCAACAAGCTTTGCTTGTTCCGCTGGTGGCTTGTAACTGGCTATTATTCTTATGTATTCCCTTCAGGCCCGTGATGGGCCCAAAAAATCGTTACGAATTGAAAACAAATAGATTCCAAAAGGTAACTTAGAAAGCAAATTCTCAAGCATTTGGCTGACATTCAGGAATGTATAATTTGTATGTATGTATACATAATTTACAGATTCTCTGCTTGACTATTATGTGGCCCCTTATCTGTATTTCTCAATTGGCCTATGAAGTCATTTACATGAAAATTGTAACGGAAACTCCAATCCTTCAAGCAAAAAATTACTTTGATATCGCCGAAGGGTTGGCGTATCTAGTTTGGCAGACCATTGCTTTCTTTGCAATCCATTCGAGTCGCAACCGGAAGATTTTGGAAAACCTAGTTCAGCTGGATATCCCTTTTCGATCAAAGTCAACGACAACTTCTGAAAAGGTGTTAAATCATTTATTCTAATTTTGCAGTTGGAATAATGTAATAACAAAACGTTAAAATGTCACTGAATTAACGATTTTTCTT
This sequence comes from Orchesella cincta, assembly GCA_001718145.1. Classification (NCBI taxonomy): domain Eukaryota; kingdom Metazoa; phylum Arthropoda; class Collembola; order Entomobryomorpha; family Orchesellidae; genus Orchesella; species Orchesella cincta. The sequence goes on from LJIJ01001984.1 coordinate 6,229, forward strand.
TGAAGGTTGGACTTGTTTATGTAATCCTACTGCAAGTCACTCTAGGATTGATCTGTATCATAACATTTTCAGGGTTTCTTGATCAAGTGTCCTTTTCTTTCTCCGTGAGATTTGATAGAGCGGTAGTGATTGGCATGCAAAAATTCTTTTTGCCGTATTCACCAAATGAAACGCAGTCATACACAAGTAATCAAATTGCTATGGGCGTGTTTGAGTTGCTTTTAGAATTAGCAAACCCCATAATTAACACTCTCTGGAGCACATTATTTCTTGGAACAATACCGATGACAATTTGGCTTACTGCAATAAAGCTCAAGAAAAGCTACCGACGTACTGAAAAAAATAAACAACAAATTGTTGATAGCTACGACGAGCTTAAATCCGTAAGCCGTTCAATAAACTCCATCTGGGCTTTAGCAGTATTTTTCTTTTTAGTTTGTAATTCAATTGAATTCATGTGGCTGGATAAGACAGTAAATTCAAGGATGCTTCTCTCCGCAATGAAGTTTTCCCTGATTTTTATGATATCGGGAACTGCGTTAATTTTAATGGCAGAATCATGCAGAATTGTAAGTCTAAAATCGTAATTCACTATGACGCAAACCCCGCTTGTATGACTTGTTTGAAACTATGCCAATTTTTTGTTTATATTTTCTAGGTTGCAAAGTTTAGAGTGTGGATTGTACGCAGGGATGTCAGATTGGATATTTTTACTGACAAACAAGAGTTGGTGAGACTAGTTCAAGACTTGAACGTAGATGATATTGGAATTGGCCGGCGAGGTTTTTATCGAATAAATTATGAGTTCATTTCTCAGGTATTTAAAATTACATCCTGAGCTTGCACGCATTACAATTACATAATACTGACTTATATGAAAATAGAAACTTTTAATGGTTTTCAGCTGGTGATTCTGATGATAACACTATTTGCCATAAGTTTTATATAGTTATCAATATAATGCTTACTGTGAACACCTGTGGAACGCTTTGGAGATAATTATGTTCTTTATTGGAATATAATCTCAGCAAGAAATCAGAAGGTTTCACTCCTAAAATAAGCAGAAATACAAATTAGTTAGGAAAATTATCGTAAGAAGAGCCGTAATTATTATAAATAAGATACAGTTAGAGCTACCGTTCTTACTTTTTCCGTTTTCTGTAAACGTTTTTCTTTTCTTTTACCCATTTTCGTTTGCTTTTCTGGTCCGGTTTAAATGTCAAACCGAAAACGGAGATACGCATTTCGATTGCGTTTCCGTTTTCCACAATTGGCAAAAATAAAATCATTTGTTGCTCTTCAGCATCGAAAAATCAAGAAATTTGCAGCGCTTAAAGCTTGGCATGTTATCGATTTTTTCATGTATTTTTAGATGCCGACTTTTTTAAAAAAAAAGTTGTTACTTTTCTTTTTTGCTTGTCAGTTTAGTTAGTAAAGTTAGTAATGCTGAATATAGCGAAGTACGTAAAAGTGTCTGATATTTCGCATCTATAGCGTCCATTCCCATCAATAATATTGTAACTAAATATTAAACATTGTGCTGTATACCACGCAGATACAACACAAAACGAGCTACAATGAAGTTTACCTCTGGCACGTTCGGTTAAGCACAAAAACAACATGGGAAGAAAACTCCGTTGCATGTAAACGTAATAACGAATATAAAAATCTATATAACATGTATTGTCTAGCTTATCTAAGTCATGTAGGCAAGAGGTTACTCAAAGACAAACTTATAAGTAAGACAGTAACTTCAGATGTATAGGAAATCTAACCAAACAAGGTTGCGTGCTTGAAAAATTGTAGATACTATTTAGGTTGGAGAGCCAACCCAGTCTGGCACAAGCAGACTAAAAAACACAACTATTAAAATCACACAGCCTAGAAATTGGAGCCAATTGTCTGTTTACCATTTCAAACTACGGTTACATGCTAAACAGTAGTCAGAATTTGTTTAATGCAGGAACCTTCTTCTGAAAATGTGCTCATGTGAGTAACGTTGAGTAGATAGTGCTAGGTTACCGAAAAATCTTGGAATAAAAAATTCAACACGTATAGCTGGATCATATTGCATATGTGTGTAGAAACTTAAAATCTATTTTTCACCAAACCCAGTTTTAGTATTGACACAATTTAGAATACCTACAATTACAACCGAGTTAAATACCATTAGAATGAAAACAAAAAGTATTCCTGAGCACGCCGTTAGATCTATTATGAACTCTCGAGGTACCTCAGCATCAGTGTTTACTATAAGTTCTAAGATCCCTGCGGTAACTTTACAAAGTCCGACACAAATTCACCTAAAAAATCGCAAAATTACCACGTGTTCCATTGGTCGATTTTATTTGGTTACTACACCTTCTGCTTACCATTTAAAACCAGTAGTGGAACACGATGGAAAGTATAACCTAAAAGTCAACAAGGTTCAAAAGGTTTTACAACAGTTTTATTAAGGTTCAAGTTTTCTAAAAAATTAAATTTAAATCATTCTCCTCTAGATAATCTGTTTATCTGGAGTTTGGGTTCTTCAACTTATCAACGTTGTGACCATTAACCTTCGCACATTCAAAGATTTATTAGGCTCCAACGCACCCAAAGCTTTTCACTATTTCGGTATTGCATTTTCACTTCTCAATGCGGCCCGCTATTTAATATTTATTTTTGTTATCAACACAAAGCAGAGCGAAATTAAAGGACTATTGGAACCAATCGTTCATCTCCGTTGTTATATCCACCAGTAGAAATATCTCAAAAGGCTCAGCCAGAACCAAGGTAAATGCAAATTTATCCCGAGTTTATGCTAATTTTATATCGGAATGAAACGATCTTGCAGATTGGGTACCTATACGTGATGCTGATGTCCTTAGTAATTTTTTTCAGTTGGTCATCTGCAGCAACTGATGGAAGCAACGTCTCATGGTTTTTTTGAGGGTGCAGTAGAGAAAGGGCGGGACGATTCTTGTGGGACAACCATTATTCTAATCGTACGCAACACCATACTACGAAGGATACAATATTTGCCGTTGTGGAACTGCTTACAATTAGGCAACGCTTGTACGGTAGTCATTGTTGTTCCTATCTTATTTGGATCACTTCCCATCACGTTTTGGCTTGCTACAAAAGGATTTAATGATATCATTGCGGAAATCTCGAGCCCAACTGGTTGCTATACAAATACTGCTATAGCAGACAAAATCATTATTGAGCGATATACTAATTTGAAAGTACTTACTTCAGCACTCAACAACATCTGGTCCTCAGTTTTGTTACCACTTGTAACCCAGTGGTGTGTTGATATTATGTTGATTAATCTTATTGTAATAACTAAAAATATACCAGGGTCAATTACTTTTGCTTGCCAAGCAACGTTTTACAGTTGTTGCGGCTATCTTGATGGCCGAAGGTTGCAGAATAGTATGGTTATAATTTTATTAAGATATTGTTTACATATGGATTGCTTCGTTTAGGTAAATGATTGATTTCTCGTTTATTTAGATGTCACAGTTTAAAGACTGGTTACTGGATCGAGAGATGGGAATGAAATTTACTGCTAAACATGATTGGGATTGGCTTCTGCGTGATTTGGAGGCAGGAAGTGTTGGAATAGGAATATCGGAGTGTACCAAATCAATTATGGATTCATTTTCCAGGTAGCTTTTAATTATTCTCTGGTTTTCTAAAACTCTTGTCAAAAAGCGGACTGCCATTACTCGTTCTTTTATTTGATATTTTCTAGCTGATACTTCTTGCTGTCACACTCTTTGTTGTTGGTCTTGGTTAATATATTGTAGCATTTAGTTTTCATGTAAATCAGATTCGACTCCTGCTTTACAGTACGATGGAATATGTGGCGGTCAGTGCTCATGTGCTTAATTAAGCACCCAGGCTGCTTAACTTGTTATTGAATGGAGGTAGACATCTTGTGTCTGTATGCGAGTCCACCATGAGATTCAAAGGCATTTTGTCTTTGGGTTTGGACACAAACGGCTGAGTTGCACTTTATTTTTGGATTTTTGAAAAGCTGACTTGAGGACTGTTTGAATGAGACTGATGAGGACTGTTCGAATTGAGGACTGTTGAGGACTGTTCGAATTGAGGACGGTTGAGGACTGTTCGAATTGAGGACTGCTGAGGACTGTTGAGGACTGTTCGAATTGAGGACTGCTGAGGACTGTCGAGTTGAGGACTGTTGAGGACTGTTAGAAGAAGATGCGTTTGTAGATGGGTTATCTGGGTCATGAATACAAGGTCAAACTATAAGCGTCACATATAACTTTTGATACATCATTCGAAAGGTATTGATCTACTGATGATGAAAATACTTTGCAAATTCAAATCAAAGCTTCCAAACAGGGTCAAAGGTAACTGATAATGCTTCAAATGACCAACGTGTCTTGTGATATACCATTCGAAAGCTACTGTAGTGTTGCTAATGAATATGCAGTGCAAATTGAAATCGAACTTCTGCACTGGTTCAAAGGTCACAATAACTTTTTAAAATGACAACAAAGCTTATGATATACCATTTGAAGCTACTGCAAAGCTGTTTATAAATATCCATTGCAAGTTGAAATTGGAACTTTTGAACAGAGGTCAAAGGTCATGCACTTTCAATCTGCTAAAGGAACAGCGCTACATCTCGAATTGTCGATTTATTCTCTTCAAATGTATATTTAATTATTATTTATTTTTTCAATTATCTTTCTCAATTATTGCTTATTTTCTGAATTACTTTTCTCAATTACTTCTTAGTCTCTGCAATTATCTTTCTCAATTATTACTTATTCTCTTCAATTATCATGTGAGAGAATTACTTATTCTCTTTAATTATCCTGCGAGAGAATATCGACGGAAATTTGGTAAACCAAAACTATTTGGGAACGAAGAACCGTTTGGGAACATATAAGTATATTTTAAAGTATGAAATTCGCGTGCATTCTCAATATGAATAACGCCCTTCAATGGCACGCAAATTGAAATGTCACACTAATTTATTGTCACTGTAGTTATTTAACATGCAGTTTTGAGTATTAGATGGAACTATCTCAATAAAGGAATACAAATATCGATTATTTCTAGCATACCGTCCTCAATTCAAACAGTCCTCAGCAGTCCTCAAGTCAGCTTTTCAAAAATCCAAAAATAAAGTGCAACTCAGCCACACAAACTCCACTGATGGACAAATTTTTATTAAAAAGCAATTGCAAATAGTAAACGAGTAAGACTTGAAGATGTATGTCCAATATGTTGAGTTCCGCTTGAGTCCATTCATTATAACACGGTGATAGTCATGTGAAGGAAAATCGGTATTCATGACCAGCCCCTACTTTATTTCCAGGTAGTTCACTGTGCTGGATGAATGTGCGAAATGGAGGGTCCAAACTTTACAATAATTCCGGTGCGTTCTGATGACTAATGTATGGCGATGTTGCGAATTTTTATATTTGATAGCATTTGACATTCTACACATTGGAATTATTACGGAGGATTCTCGTCAGGCAGGCATGTAGAATCTTATCGCTTTCTTGCTTGTATGCAATGTATAATACATTAGTATTATTAAGGAGTAATACAATATAGTAATTAATAAGATTAGTTTGCAAAATTTGGCAACATGCATGACATAGCTTTTGTCAATTGATTATTCAAATCAAATAATATACCCGTCGTAGAAGATATAATTTAAATATTTGCGTACAAATTTTGAGGTTACACGACAATTTAATAATGAAATTTAAATGGGAATTAAGGGATAAGTAATTTTATTAGGTAAGCTTTCGGAATACACTTATTCCTTCATCAGACCAGAATAATGAAGAAGACAAAGATCAAATTCGCGTAAACGAACACAAAAAAGATGTTGAAAATGCCAAAATAATGGAGTCAGCAGTTGCAGGTCACACTTTCGAACTCAATCATGAAATAGACTTTGATAATGCTTCCCTGATCCAAAGAGAAACCCGTAATCACAATCGAATTTTCCTTGAAAGTTTATACATACATAAAGCTCAAAACTCAATGAACCGTAACAAAGGAAAGGTGGATATCCATGAAGACTGGCTTGACCTACTGTTACCCATAACAAAACAACCTTAGTTGAAATAACATGTTTCATTTAAATTTCATTAATTCTCATATCTTGTTAATTTGATATAAGTTAGAAAATTTCATTTGATAGTTTGTCCTGATGAAGGTGTTAAGTTTGACACAGAAAGCTCGACAAGGAATAAATTTCTTATCAAAAAACCCTACACCAAAAGGTCTTTCCATGAACATGTTTGATCTTTTTTCTTCGTATAGCAACAGTTGTGTTTAGCTGGTGACATGCATGTTTACAAATTTTCTTTGTTTTACATTCCCCATTTCCCAGACCCTAAACCGTAATATATATATAAAGATTTGGATTGTTGCTGCATGAGGATAAGGAAAATAATGTGCAAAAGGGAAGCTGTCTGGACATAAAGGGAAATACGTCACGTTCCATTAGAATCAGTCGGATGCAAGTCCAAATACAATTAAAAGTTATGACTGTTTTTACAACATGCATATTATGCTTTCTGGAACAAAGTCCTTTCTCACATGCTTTAGAAGCATTCTCCTTTCTTGTGATGATACGATATTTTATGTGTAATATGAGTGGCTAAGTACCTAAGAAAACTCTTTTTCTTCTTATTTGGAGTTGCCAGAAATGGA
>LJIJ01001984.1:12949-32946 GCA_001718145.1 Orchesella cincta
CACGCCAAATGATGCGTAAACAAAAATCAGCATAGAATCTTACGCCGTAGATAGAAACATCCGCACTTGTGTTAGATTCGGTAATTGAAGCTCACGCGAATGTAAAAATACTAAACATACTAAACTAAAACTTCCTGCCAGAAAGAAGACATGTGCAAAGTATCACAAGGAATTATAAAGCTCCAGTTTGTCTCGTTCTTGCGCGTCATCAAAACAAAAAATTTAATCTCATTCATTTTAGTGTCAGCGACGTGATAAACTTGATGGCTGTTTTTAACAAAGGCGCTTCATTGTAAGCTTTCATTCATTCCCAGTGGCATTAAAAATATACCAAAATAAATTGACATTTCAAAAAAGGAGCTAACATTTAGATACTTTTAAAAATGGCTGTTTTCAGAACATTCTGCCGACTTTTTAACTCCAAAATTAAAACTTGATACGGGCGTACATCGTCAAGGTACCAACTAAAATTGGAAGCTGGAAAACTGACAGAATTAGAAACATAATGCTTGACATAGTACAAAGCAATTTCAAGGGTTATATGAATTTTATTATGGCCAAGATGAGCTCCCATCCGTTTCCTTTTACTATTGAAAACTCACTGCTTTTAGTGAGGGTCTGGTAAGGACACATAAAAGCAAACATCATCATAACATATTTACACAGCTTAAATATTGCAGCAAATCTCTCGTATTTGCTCTGAACATTCAAATATGATGTTTTATACTCAAGCAGAAGAATAAATTTAAGAGGTACCAAATTAAAACCGCGCTCACTGAAATAAAAAACTATTTTCCTTCACGATTGATAATGCTCTACGAGAACTGTTTCTGGAAATGGATTGAAGCGCGTACGCCAACATATATTTTTTGCACCTTGCACCCCTTCGGCTTTATTTCTGCATAATTTCAATTTTGAATCGAGCTTCCCAGCAATAGTATGCAAGTACAATACTCATACAAATGCAAGCTTTCCCTCAGATGAAAATGACTTTTTGGTCCCCTCTTGAAATGCAATTGAAGCATAAATTTGTCTAAAACTACGTTTGGAAGTTGCAACATCAAAGTTGTAAAGGATTTACATACCAGTCTTCTTTTCATTCACCGCGGCATCTTCTCAATATTTAGCGTTGAAAAGAGGTTAATATAAAACAAAAGGGACATTGGGGCCTGAATGGGATGAGCAATATGACCCCTAAATAGATGCATGGAAACTTAAAATGCTTGAGTGCTCAACCAAAAGCTGGTTTGGAGGAGAAATAGGAGAAATATTAAAGATGTAGCCATGAACCAAGTACGTAAAAATCAAAGGATAAATTTTTTGCAAACAGTTTCACTACTTGAAAATCTAAATTGTAGTTATTTCTTCACCTTCATGTTGAATTTCGTGAATCATGAACATGTTTGATCTTTATGATTGAAATTATCGGTGAGAGAGGGCATTTTTCACAAATCCAGGGAAGTCATATAATCCAATGATCCTTAAAACCTGCACACATGCAATAAATTCTCACATGAGACTGTCGTCATCTGATAAACTCCTAAGAAAAGGCTAAAACCATCCAGCAACATACCTTCTCGTATTACACTTGAAATATCGTACCATCGAAAGGGTAGAGAATGCATCCTGAATTTGTGCTTTGTTTCAATGTATTGGAGTTTCATTGTCATTGTGAACGCTTGCTCAAACGTACACAAATGTTACTAAGAAAGTCAACTGATTGCAACAAAATGTGCATTTGTTAGGACTTGAGCTATCGAATATTCGGTGGAGCTTTAATCAACGTTAAGCAATTATTGGCTTAATTTCTGTTCATTAGTAATATGTGTGAGCATGAACAAACGGTTCCAATTGTCAAAAGTATTCATCTCTGCTCATTTGAACCAAATAGAATAATTACTAGCACCATAGTGTTTACTACACGATAAGCTTAAGGACAGCCTTCAGAGCAACAAAAAAATAACTTTTATTATAAATCGGGCTGGATTTGATTTAATTCAGTCATTTGCGAATGTAACAATTTGAATTTTTTAAACCCTTTCGTATTTTCTTTACTTTCATTTATACAGATGTAATGTTAGTAAATTAAATAAGTGTGTATATGGTGATATAAATAACCAAAACGTTATCACATAAATGGAAAAAGCACCTAGCTTGTGCATACTTAAACACATTCATTATTTTAAAAACGGAATTAATATATGTATACTTCTTTCGGATTTCTTTCAGGACTCGTCAACTGGCTGGAAGCTACCACTGATGCTTTTCGGATTGTCCTGTCAACGTCCGGATTGTAATGTCCTGTTACGGATTTGGATAAATGCAACGGTGAGGCAATTTTGTTTGATGATCGATAAATCAAAAAAAATAATTATACTCTTTCCAACACTTTTACTTCTGTTGTTCCTTTTGTCGTTCCTTTTGCTTCCTGTTGTTCTTATGCAGATATTTAGTTAACTTGAATGGTATAATCAGCGTCTTCGCTTAAAATATTTTGATTGACTATTATATTTAAGCGAATCCTAAATCTCTCAATGTTGTCAAGAAAATAAAAAGTATCTTTTGAACACTTTATTTATTTTAGACTTATCCAGCTTCATCTTCAATGGTATCCCAACCTTTGTGACTATGGATTATTACCAACGAATCTACAAACCCACAACCTATTAAGGTGATTAAAAATAGGTTTTAGTCTCTTTAAAATGAATTAAATATGCATTTTTGTATTCCATTGAGATGTACCCCAATGCCATTCAAAGACAAAGTTAGTTCTAAAATAACTGATAAAATCTTTTGTTTCTAACAGGCAGAGCTATTTCGAGCTGGAATTCGAATCTGATGCATTTCCCCCAAGTTAACGCTGCTGACATCGTTAATATCATGACCGGTAAATTCCCTGTCAAAGCATTAGCAACTGAACTCAACTCTACATCATTCATACTCAACACGTATACCATGATTTAAGGAAACAGGTTTTAATTTAGTTTTAAAAATTAGTTAAGCTTTATTTACTAAGGTATATTTTCATGTTCCACGAATCACGTCATAGTGACACCTTTCAATAACAAGACTTTGAATATGTGGAACGAGACGTGGTTTTGGGGTTATATTCAAATGAATTGCATTGAAAATTTAACGTAAAGGAGGACGTACATCTGAGTTTTTTGTCTCCATTCCAAACTCAAAATTTAGTAGTGATACTTACCGTAAATATTTAAGGATTCCATTCAGCAAAAATTTTTATGCTGATTCACATTTAACCAGTTTGTTTCCAAAGTGGTGATGAGTCAAGTATTAATTAAAGTTCAACCAGTTAAACTAACCGATAGGTTATCGTTTGTATATAATAATAAGTTTGGTAAAAGTATATTTATTGAAATCCAGTGCACAAAAATTGCTATCGCCGGCATTTTAATTAACTCGAACTGACAGAAAATGTGTACCAATTTCAAACTCCAAGCATCCGGGTAACACATACCAAATCCATCACTGGTATTTTCTGTTTTACAAACTTTTCTACTATTAAGTTAGTTTTTGCTAGAATGTTTGAAGATTTATATTCAATGAATTCACATATATTATACAAAATCTGTTATAGATCAACTTCAAACGATTATCAATTTCCAACTCATTCAGATTCTATGGCAATTTTAAACACTTTGTGTTTTTATTATACTCTAGACTTTCCATATACTCTGAAAGCTGTAAATGAGTTGATAATTAGGGCCTTTCTTTCTACTTTATACGGAAATTCTGGGGCAAGCAATTACTCAGTTTGAAGAAAGTCTTTCGCTTACTCAACGAATTATTATTTAAGACTTGCAAGATATTTACTAGAAAGGGTCGGCAATGTAAGTTATCCCTTCTTTCTTTTGAAGTACTCATTTATCATGTTCAGGTGAGTGTAGTGATCTAGAACTTCCAGTCGAACCGATTCCATATGAGTGTATAGTATGTCATCAACATGGTAGCATTTCCTTTCAGAGGATTGAAGTAACTTCTTCTAAAGTAGATGATTGTGTCCAAATATGAACCTTATTACACCGTTGTGGTTCAGAGACCAAGCAGCCTGTGTTGTATTTATTTGCGAAAGCAACGAGGTATTACCTGTGTTGTGTTTATTTACTAAAGCCCAAACTCTGAATTAGTATCTGCATCTTTCAGCATAATGTTATATTTAATTTTTACACGAGTGAAATCATTTAGTTTTCTGAGTGCGCTTTCCCTTGACAAGTAGATAGAGAAATAACGTATTAGAATTTGCTGAGATCTGTTGTTCGTATACATTTTATTTACTTAAATGTAGAATTTTATCGGAGAGTATTAAAACTCTCAGATTATCAAGCGTTACAATAACCCGTTTTCTGGATCGCATGCCAGATTTTAAGATGTGAACTTGTATACATTCTTACTAACTAAGTGTAAGGTTGTTTTTTGTTTTCAATTGAAAAATCACAAATTTATACTCAATATGACTCGAAAGTCAACAATGTAGGTGGCCTTTCGACGAACAAAATGCACTATAGCATCATGTATGCTGCATCTTGATTCATTAGAAAAATGTTTTCCGGGGAATTTGTTGAAGTGTCCTAGTCCCAGACGCGTAAAATATTTTAAAATCTCTTTAAACAGAGCTCCTAGTAGAATTGTATCTCTTGGATGACTGAATAAGTAATTTAAACTTTTTTTTAAAATAATTGGTCATTTTCATAACCTCCAAAACTCATGCCATAATTCACTTTACTTGAATTTAAGCTGGTAGAGTAGCGTTCTTTCTTTGGAATTTTTATTTATTTATCTTTCCCTATTCAATGCAGACTTTGTAGGCAGCATTAGTAGTAAATACGAAAAAACGGTACGGCTTGTGCTGAAAATTGCATATTTACAATTCAAGTTCAAGGTAGTAGCTTTTGTGTGCAACATGTCGAGCTAGTTTTTCTCCCTAATTAGGAATGACATTCGAATGTCCAATAAGTCTGGTCTATAATCCAATATTTGGTAAAAAAATAGTTATTCGTTAAAGAGATTTATAAACTTATCATAAGAAACCAATTATAAATCAACTTAAATGGATTTATTCAAAATCTGATTTATAAGCAGCAATGCAAGTTGCCAAACTATCTATTTTGGCCCTTCTTCTTTCCGATAGCTCACCACATTGTTACGAGCTTTGGTGCCAACATGTAGAAAGCTGTAAGTCATTTTTTGAAGTTAACTGATTTTTACTATTCACTAGCATTTTAAAATCATGTTAAAAGAGTTTGAACATTTTGTGGTTTTATTACAATCTTGCAGTGCCATGCAAATCTTACGCGAAATAATAATACGATTTGGCGTTTACCAGCTTTCTCCATCCTTCAAGTTAGCTGCACGCTAGAGTTCCATTATGTCTACTTTCAAGGTGATGACCCAATGAGTTGGTAATAGGACATTTCTTTTTAAATCAGAAATTTTAGCACAAACAGCTTTTACTTAGTTAAAAAATTCAATTACCTTGCTCATGGAAATACTACTTAGACCTACAAATTTATACTAGAAAGGATCGACAATGTTAGTTATCCCTTTGTTCTTTCAAATTGCTTGTACATCGTAATAAAGTTAGGGTAGTGATCTAGAACTTCCAGTCACAGCGACCGCATATGAGTATAGTAGAATTCTATAACTTTGTGTTGCATTTCCTTTCGGAGTAAGTATTTAACTTCTTCTAACATTAACAATCGTATCCAAATATGTACAATTGTGGTACACGGTTTTACCACGCACGATACAACCTGTTGCTTGGCTGCCAGTCTGTTCCTTATGTATGGAATGGAACCTTTGGTAGACATTACAACGAAATGTGCAATCTTTCTATCTGCAAACACAAAGTTAAAACAAGTTTCAATATTTAACGATAAACAAGATGAACTACGTTTTAAACAAAGATTTTGCAAAAAAATTAAAAACATTCCTCTACAGTAATTCCACTGATCATGCAAAATCTGTTATAAATCAATTTTTAAAAATCTGCTCAGAACATGACACACAAGCAGCAAAGTTTCTGTTACCAAACTATCCATTTTGCTTCTTTTCTGAAAGTTCACCAACACTGTTGCGAGCCTCGGCGCCAACATGTAGTCAGCTTTAGATCATTTTTCGAAGTTAACTGCTATTTACAACTGACTACCATTTTATAATCCTGTCTTGTGGTTTTATTACACCTTAAGCAAGAAGTGTTATGCAAATCTCGCGCGAGATAATAGTTTGGCATTTACCAGCTTTCACCATCCTTCAAGTCAGCCACACGTTAGAGTTTGATTATATCTATTCTCAAAGATGCGACCTAATAGGTTAGTTATTAACGGTTTTCCAATTTGAGCAGAAGTTCTGAGGTATTCAGCTTTTATTTAGTTTGAAAAAATGAAATCCCTTGCTCACGGAATTGTTTCTTAGGACCTACAAATTTAATACTAGAAAGGGTTGACGATGTAAGTTATCCCCTTGTTCATTCAAATTGCAAATGCATTCCTTCAAAACTCAATAGGTTGATTAGATTTATTCATTAACTTAAGTAACGTATACGGTAGTCCTCATCATCAATATCATATACAAAGTATTATTTTGAATACTCCTCCTCATCCCTCAAACTTTCAGTTTTTATTGTTTGTCTTTTGCTAACAAATTGTCAAAACTCATCTAAAATACAACTTCGCGTGCTTTTTAAATCAGAGGCTAGAATGAGTTTGTAACCGCAACACGAAATGATTTATTCTTCTTTTCCATAAACTACATAACATAAAGGAGTACGTGGGACTACAAATTATAAATGGAGAGTACGTGGGATTTGCCTTTCCATTATTTTCCTTGAATGTTTAGTGGAACATTTCCCATGAATGTGCCATGTACATTCAGTAACTTAAGTAGTACACATTCTGAATCCCCTTCACTTATCCTCCTCTACAAGAATATGGAGAAACAATGTGGTTTTTCCATTATCCAGCCAACTAGAACAAACAAAATCATCGTGATTCTTTAACTTAACTTCTAACGTTCTTGCGTAAGCGATTATGTTTAAATATGAAATTTGTAATTGGTATTTTGCTTTTTTCGTAAGGCGCGTAACATAAAAGAGGATTTTTCGAAGACTTGGGTTACACTCGAACAGCTATCATGTTGCCAATATTTGTTGTTGTTATGGTAATTGCAGGGCCGTCGCAACAGAACAATGTCCCCCCTTTTGCGATCCCCATAAGAAATACATTAGCAAATTTTTAAAATTCGCATTTCTAATAGCTTTTGTCCCTCACTCAAATTTTGGTTTCGACGGCACCGGTAATTGGTAACCTACGTTGAAGTAGATTAAATCTATGCGTTAGTTTTAGGATATAAAGATTTTTAACGTCATTTAAATACAAGCAAACTTTGTGGCCTGCCTTTCGCACAAAGCTTGGAAACCTCGAGGCGTCATGTTTGAAGTGAAAAAAGGTTACATTTTGAACATGATGAAAAAGTTACATTTAAATTAGTAAATCCGAACGATGACGACCTTCCGCTAGGGCACTTACTTGGGTACTTGAATACGCTGGAAAATGAGCTACACATTTGTTCTCTGTTTTCAGTGGTTGACAATTTTTAAATGGAGAGTACATAGGTTTGGTTTTTTCCATGGATCTTCTTAAATGACCGCTGGCACATATTTCAGAATTTGCCGGTTTTACAGCATCTCACGTAGAACAGAATTTAAATCCTTCTCGCGGTGTTTTGTATTTACTTTCTCTGTATTTCTAATGTGGAGATACAATGCAGTTTTTCCACTACTCAGAAAACTGGTACAAACGCAATTAACCATATTCTTTAACGTACCTTCTAACGTTTTTAAATAAACGATTGTGTCCAAATATGATATTCCTAGTGTACACCGGAAGAATAACCACGTTCTGTGCAAATACTGTAAAGGCCAGAAGCCAATCAATTGATAATCAATAACTATTTATGATTTATATTATTTTATTTATGATTTCCTGATTTGAATTTGTAAATATACCATTCCGATTTAAGATTGTTTTTTGTTTAAAATAGAAAAATCGCCGATTTAGATCAATATGACTCGATAGTCAACAATGTAGGTGGCATTTCGATGAACAAAATTTACTACATCATTATATATGCTGCACATTGATATTTTAGAAATTTTTTTTTCGGGGAATTTTCTAGTAAAAGCTTTTGGGGATGGCATTTTGTTTCGGAACATTGTTGCGGCTTCTTCTAACGTAGCGATTGTACCCATCTATGTCTACTAGAATAACGGTTTACTTTACTAACCAATCAGCCTGTTGTTTGGCTTTTGATTCGTGTATTATGTCTAAATCTGACATTCCCAAACATATCAGTTGTGTAAACATTTGTGTGCTAAGATTGTAAGGTCAGAAGGGCAAATAATAAGGGATAAAAACTATTTGGCAGCTTTTTGCAGCCTAAGTTTTAACTACCTATGTTGATTATATTCTACTCTAAAATGTGTAACAAATATAGTTAGCCAGTTACAGCCTGTATATTGCATTCAGAAATTTCCAGGCAATCAGCTGTTAATTTAGTAAAAAAAAGTATTTTCTAACTGAAAGTATTATTTTTAGGACTTACGTCTTGTTACTAGAAAGGTTACAATGTAAGTCGTATCTTTGTCCTTCAAGATGCTCGTATATTGTATTAGGGTTAAGTCAATAGTTTAGAACTCCCGGTCACAGCGACGCCATACGAGTTTACTAAATCACTTCGTGTAGTTACAATGAATAACAGTGTTATTTGGACCAACTTGGCACTTTCTTCAATTCGAAATAAATCGTCATAAATAGACTTTGTCTTTCCAATGCATTACTCTGGTATACATTGGGTAAGGGGTTTACAATGTATTAACCGTGTTGTATTTCTCTTGCTCAAGCGCAAACTCTGAAATAGTATCAGCGTCGTAGAATAACATTACATTTAATATAGGCACGAATGAAATTAATTTAATTTTCAGAGTGCACGCTTGTTAAGTAGGAGAAATATAGGGTACTAGTGTTGTTTGAGATCTGTTGTTCGTGCATTTTTTATTGAATGTAAACGATTATAGGAGAGTATTAAACTCTCCGATTATCACAACCCGTTTTCTGGATTGCATGCCAGGTTTTACGATTTGAATTTGCAAATATGCGATTCAGATATAAGATTGATTTTTGTTTGAAATAGAAAAGTCGCCGATTTATATCAATATGACTCGAAAGTCAACAATGTAGGTGGCCTTTCGATGAACAAAATTTACTCAATCATCCTATATGCTGCATCTTTCTACTTTAGGAAAATGTCACTTGCAGTGCTACTGTATTGGCCTTCCATTGTCGAGCAAATCACTTGCTTTAATAATAAAAAAGTCGAAAAATATTTGAGAATGTTTAATCAGAACATAAAGTTGGATAGTTTCTCTTGGATGACTGAGTGAGAAAATTAACCTTCTTTTCAATTATGAGGTCATCCTCATAATCTCCTAAACTCGTGCCATAATTCACTTTATTCTAATTAAAGCTGATCGGGTAGCATTCGTTTCTTGAATTTTTTATTTGTTTATCTTTACCCATTTAGTGTAGACTTACTTTGCAGCGTTAGTAATAAATACGGAAAAAGACGATAAGGCTTGTGCTGAAAATTGCACTTACAATTCAAGTTCAAGGTAGTAGCTATTGTGTGCAACATGTCAAGCCAGTCGTTTTTCCTTAAAATAATTATTAGGAATGATATTTGAATGTTGACTAAGTCTAGTCTAAAATCGGATAAATTTTGTGAGTTTCTGATCATTCGTTAAGGAGATTTATGAACAGGGATTCCACTGATCATACAAAATTTGTTACAAACCAACTTAAATACTTTAACTCAAAATCTAATTTGTAAACAGCAAAACAAGTTGACAAGCAAGAATGATAAGCAACAAAATTTATTTTGGCTATGTACGCAGCTTTCTCCTTGTTGTTATTCCATAAAGTTATAGCCAATAGAGTGGCAATTCATCATAAGGATACATTAACTAACTCTGTGCCAATCTAAGACTATATAACAGGTTCCTACGAACCTTTGTTTCACAGCTTCGAATATTTTCTTTAACATTTTTATCTAGGAAAAATTCCTACGTACCTATTGGGCACAAAATCCTATCTGCATTTCTCGTCTAGCTGTTATTTTAAGTTTATGGTTGTTATCGCAATTCGTACACCAAATGACGTTGCCATTATTTCTCCTCATTCGTTTTTGAGCTAGGATCATAGAATTCTTTGCGTTCAAAAAACCACAATGTACAAAGTTGAGTTCATTAATGCATGCTACTATAATGCCATAAATGCAGTCACAGGTTGGATGTAAAGCGCACGGCTAGTAGGAGCAAGGGAAACATTTTCCCTCCCACGAAGCTTCGAAAGCTTTCCAATATTTCCGTCGGATTATCCGTGGCGTTGCAAATAATGCGAATCTATGTGAAATATTTGCTGCTTAACAAGCAAGGTGAAATGTCAAGATGGAGAAATTAGGAATGCAATTACACGTTTTTCCTACATTCTGCGGCTGCTCTAAGAATCCTTATTTTGGATGGCATTGGTTTCCCTATTTATTTGAAATTATCCTGAACTACGAAGAAACAATGTAGTTTTTCGTATGACAGTCAATTGAAATATCCATCAGCAGTAAATTACAGTGGCACAACACGCTGTGCAAATATGTAAGTATCTGTACTGTGGGCTAACGATGACGGTATGCATATGTCAATTAATTAAACATTAGGCATGAAGTAGAAGAAGCTCTTTTTGGGAAAATGAAAGGGTTGAATGTTAGAAATGAGAGAGGAATTTTGCATCTTCCCTTGCATAGTCTTCTGTGTCTGTGTCGTTCCTCAGGTACTCATAAATTTTAATCAGCTTGCAAATAATGTATAATCCAGTGCATTCTATTAAACATTCCGCGAAAACCACGTTACCGGGAAAGTTTGGGCGCTACTCAAAAATGGGAATTGTGTACCTATTCTGTAAAAAACGTTTCCATCAACGCCATGCGCGAATGTCCCGAGTTGGCGTTGGTCGAATTTATTAATTTTCAATGCGGACAAACAATGTAGTTTTTCCGTATACAAATGAGTTAGTAAAAAAGAAATCATCATTGTTGTAGTATCTTCCAGATCTTGTAATTCTCCTTTGCCTTTTGTACTGTAAATGAGTGTTTAATTTCAATTAATGTAATCGAACTTTTAGGAGCAATAGTTTTTGCCGCAGCCAAATGGCTCGATGGCATTATGATTACAGAAATATGCGTACGCTTTGTTAAGATGACGGATAAGACTTTCACCTGATTTGCAGCGACAAGTATTCGCAAACCAAATCTAATTTAGTAAGGAGATGTTCATAATTGTTCCCATTGAAAAAATAGTATTGCATTACAATCAATGGACTAAGAGTACAGAGTGGCTCAGATCTAGTACTGTATATTTCAGTCTTTCTAAGTGGGGAGATATTGCGACTCTGTCGGGTTTTGAGATCCCACTATTTGCAGTTATCAAATCATATTATTATTCTGCTAAAGGTTGAAAATATACTCGACCATTAGGCTTATCCAAAAAAATACCTTTCTTCATTGAGAAAGGACTAGATAATTTAAGACAGGCAGTTACGAAAGTGAGACATTATTGTTTGTGAAGAAGTTTCGCACTCCGTTGTTTTTTTTTTCGAGCTTTTCCCTACACTGTATATCGTGTTTTTAAACTTTATTTGTTGGCATGTGGATGGCTGGTGTAACCATTCCAACATTGACGGCTATCTGATTCTGTGTCTAATACAGACTTGGAATCTCGGTTTGATGAGAGGAAGAATCCTATCTTCTCTGCCTTCTCTACCAGGATGTTTTTAATCGGAGTCGGCTGAATGTCTTCGGTTTCCCTCTTTACATATACTAAAACAGTTTAAAGTAGGTTAATATAGTTTAAAATGTGAACAAAAATTTAATTCATCTGATTTGCACAAAAACTCATTTTGTTTGCGTATAACGTTTACTCACTTTACATACATATGGTGTATTTCAGATGTAAAGTTGTATATTTCAGTTTCTTCAAAAATAGGAAGCCAATGCATTTCATGCCGATTTGGACTGCCGTCTCTTTTCTACTGTCAACATATTCGTTAGCCAAAGGTAGAAAATGTACTCAACCATTAGGTTTATAAAAAAAATACATACGTACGACGAATCATATTTTCACAAGGGACATTTGTATGGTTGCGGAAAATTTCAGCTTTCTCATGAAGCTCAGGGTTTTTTGAAAGTTTGTCCCTTGTGTCAATTTTGAATATCAGTGTGAACGCTAAGAAAATCTAATTTACTTATATCCAGGGAGCTTTCTATATAGGAATAGGAAACTTATGTTAACTTTAAATGTTGTTTCTAATTGACTTTGTATTTAGAGGCTTCATAACATTTGCAAGCTATAATGTCTGTTAACTTCTCTTGATTTGAAGAAGCATTTTACCTCCAAATATCAGGTATTTATTATATACAAACTTCTCACAAACTTTCACATTTTGTGACACGAAACGATGTAGTTTGTTAGAAAATCAAGGCACATTGTTCCCATGCAATGAATAATGCCATATTTAAGCGGGCAAGCTAACGAAATAAATAGTTATTCTTATTTTAATATGTAAGAGAGGTTAACCTTAGAGGGATTAGTAAGTTGAGAGTCACAGGAAACTTTGGTTAAACTCACACAGAAAGCATTTGGCAAAATTTGTAGCCTCATAGTAATTAGAAACCGGATGCATGGGCTGAAGAAGATTAAGCGAATACGAGTAAATTTAAGAATGAAAAGATTTTGATGGCTATTAAAAAACTACAATAACCGGAAAAAGGTAGCCTGCCTTTCACGTTAAATTTTGGGTAATCCAAGGCGTCACCATTTCGGGTGCAAAAGAGGTTTATGAAAAAATTTACACTTAAAGTTCATTCTATGAATCAAATGTGTCAATTAACTTCAAAATGTCACGAGATAATGTTGTTTGAGATGACTAACCTAGTTAACAAGAACCAGAACGACTCTGGCTAGCGGCAGTTACTTGGATATTTGGGTACGCTGAAAAATGGGCTAGACAACGGCGTTCTGATTTAGGTGCTTGAAAATTTTGCAAGGAGAGTAAATGGGATTCGTATTTATCATGATTCTTCGAGAAGGTTTGCTTGAATAAATACCAAGAATCTGCCTCGTTCGTGTCGGCTTTGCAGCAACTCAAGTATTGCAGATTTTAATCGCTTTGGCTTCCTAATATTTACATTTTCTGTCCTTCTAAAATATGGGAAACAATGTGTTTTTCCATATCCAGACAACGGAGTAAAACTAAATTTGCGTCATTTTTAACGTAACTTCTAACATTCTTAAGTGAAAACAGTGCCAGTTATGACATTTTCCGTGTTAGTGAACATGTGTCTGTATAATCATTGTGCGTGCAGAGCGACAATAAATTAATAGTACCGTATTAATCCCTCTAATGACTCTAAACTTAATACAAATAATGCAACCATGATAACTACAGAATTTAAAACTGAATTCCCTATACTGCAAATGCGTACTAAGCTAAAGGTAATAGCGTATGTAAGCAGCAGTTCCATTCCATTTTTTGAATTTAAAATAACCCTGGTCTGTTATAGAAGGTCATGTATGGTTTAAAAGACAAATGAACATAATATGTATATAATATTTTATTGAAATAATCTTGGAGGATGTAAACTGCTGATGCTATGTTTTTATGATTACTTGCCAATGTGTTGTGTCGGGTTGGTATGGGTTTGTTGAATGTGACACGAATTTGATAAAAACTAAACTTTATTTAGAGCCTGAAATGCTGTTTCAGATGTGTCATGTAGTAGTTTTCTTGTAAGGCGGTAAAGAAGAAATAGTAAAGTGTTTGAAGTATGAAAAAATAATTAATGACAAAGCTATTACGAAACTTAAATCTTTCATAGTGTAAGGTTTTTGGAGGCGTGAAAATTATTGTAATACATTAAAATAAAACAATACTTATTTATTTTCCACTCATTGCGTTGTTAAATCATGAGAAAAAACTTTAAACGTGTATCCTCCATTTCGACGGTAATTTAAGCACAGTATTTAAGCGTTTTCTGAGTAGCAAATAAAATTTTAATAAATTTATATTGTTTAATGCTGTATTCCAGTTGAGGAGGAAAAATAAAAAGTTTATTCAGCTTGAAATGTTTTGCCTACATTTTTTTTACTTTGCATTTTTATTTATATTTCAGTGAATGAAGCAAAACTCAACGACTGTTTCATATAACTGCATGACAGCGTTTTGTCTTTTTATGGGCGGAGGTAATATTTTAATCCATGATATCTATGTACGCATATTTATTTCCGAGAATTACGCCAGATCTACAAATTATAAATCTCAACCAATACACTCAAACGAAGTGTTCATTCTTCATCCTGATGCCTGGTTTAGCTTTGCTGATATAATTTCGAGTGAAAGTTTTCACCCCCCGGATGTGCATTAAGAATAGCAAACAAACGCGTATGAAATGGCTAAGCGAGTATGGTAAGAAAGCATAAAATATTCTGATATTAATTCACAGTTACGTGATTTTTAAACACAAGAAACTTATCATTAAACCAAAACAGTAGATATCGATACTTTTCATTCGCTATTTTAAGGCAACGAAAGACTGCACGTTTCGTTGTATGCCGGATGTGCCTTTTTTTTGTTCGCCGACATGATGGCGATTTGGTAATCTTTATCGAGCTACGCTCTCATGTCATAGAAACATTGCCGTGCTCTCATAATGTTTAATAAAATATAAATTCCAGCGATCACAGCGATGCGTTTCTGATGCATTTATAATTTGATGTATATTATGCTACACAAATTTATTTAGTAAAACGTTTTGTTTCAGTTTTTTAATCACTGTTTACATCATTTTGCAGTTATTGTTTTTATTGTTATCGTGGTTGATTCTATCTACAACATCTTTTCGTGATTGCATTAAAATAATAAATGTCAATGAAAGTGATGGACACTTGTGGAGCGCTTCAGCCACAACCAGTTTGTAAATTGTTTCACTTCAGCAGATATTGACGATATCGAGCCAAGTTAAGAGAGATTTTATATGCAATACAAAAGAATGGTGAGGCAACCTTAGGCTTAGTATGTATCCGTTCAAGTACAACGCTGGTAACATGGAAAATTTCCCCTGGTAAAGTGTTTTGTTTGAGTTTCATTTGTAGACGAGATAATAAGTAAATCTCTGTTGGTGGGGAAGCGGCTTTGGGTATAGTTTAATTGGTAGGATGGGTCACATGTGCATGAAATGTTGCGCTGAAGATGCAGAATGACAAAGTTTTTGCAAAAATACTAGCATTTCATTTGGCTCATAGTTATGGTAGAAATAGATGTTGAGGTAACTACAGTGTTGTATGCGTTCTTGCTAAAGGAATTTTGAAATGAAAAGAATTTGTACGCCAGTTATGTGTCCTTTTTATATGTGATATTTCGTCATGTATTTTCGTGTTTAAGGGAAAGTGTCCTTTCATTTCCAGTTAAAAATTATTATTTTGCATAAACTTTGCTGTATTCTGAAGCCGATTAGTATTGTAGTGATTAATTTTTTACGAAAAAATTTAGATTGCATTGTGACTGTTAATATTCGGGCAGTGCATTATAGTTTTTGAATATAATAATTTTTTAACGTGGAAATGAAAGGAACTTTCTTTTGAACACGAAAATAACATGAGAAAATATCACATAAGTTAAAAGGACACTAACTGGGTACAAATTCGTTTCATTCAAAATTTCTTTAGAGAAACGAACGCTACAACATGTTAGTTACTCATACATTATTTTTACGCCATATACTATAAGCGCCAAAATTGATATGCTAGTATTTTTGCATAAACTTTCATTGCATCTTCAGGCAACATTCATGACATTGACCCATCCTACCAATCTAAACCTATAACCCCAAACAGGCTTCTCCCACCAACAGATTTACTTATTATCTGCTCTACAAATGGAAACCTGCAAACGAAACCACTTTAGCCCAGGGGACCATTTTTCACATGTTACCACGCCTTTTACTGAAGCGATTACATACTAACAGCAAGGTTGGCCTCACCATTTTTTGTAATTGATATTAAATCTCTTTAAACTGCTCGATATCGTCATTATCTGTGAAAGTGAAACAATTTACCAAACTGGTTGTGGTGAGGCTCCACAGTTCCCATCAACTTCATTGCCATTTATTATTTAATGCAATCACAAAAGATGTTGTAGAATAGAATCACACGATAAAATAAAAACAATAACTGAAAAATAGTAAACAGTGGATTAGAAAACTGAAAAGAACGTGTTACTAAATAAATTGTGTAGCATAATATTACCAATCAATGTATTAATGGCATACAGAACGAGTGTGATGTGATTTATATTTTATTAAATTATGAAGCTACGGAATTTCCTGAATGAGTAGCCGTAGCTGATAAAGATTACGCAATCGCCATCATGTCGGCGAACCAAAAAAGGCACATCCGGCATACAACGGAAACGTGGGCAGCTTTCGTTGGCCCTTAAAATCCGAATGATAAAGTATGATGAATCTACTTTTTTGGTTTTAATGATAGATTTCTTGTGTTTAAAAATCACGTACTGTGAATTAATTCAGAAATATTGTATGCTTTATTACCATGACTCGCTTAGCATTTCAAACGTGTTTGTTTTGCTATTCTTAATGCACATCGGGGGTGGAAAACTTTCAACTGCGAATTATATCAGCAAGCTAAACCAGGCCATCAGGATGAAGAGATGAACACTTTGTTTGATGTATTGCTTGAGATTTATAGATTTGTAAGATCTGGACGTAATTCTCAACAATAAATATGCGTACATGGATAGAATGGATTAAAATATTACATCGCGCCGTAAAAAAGAGCAAAACGCTGTCATGCATTATATGAAACAGTCGTTGAGTTTTGTTCATGTCCATGACAATATAAATAAAATGGCAAAGAAGTAAAAAATGTAGGCAACACTTTCAAGCTGAATAAAATTTTTATTTTCTTCTCGCTCAAACTGGAATAAAAACAGGGCATTAAACAATAAAAATTGATTCATAATTTTATTTGCTACTGCAGAAAAGGCTTGAATAGTGTGGCTTAAATTACGTCGAATGGAGAGTACACGTTATTAACAGTTTTTGTTCTCTATGATTTAAACACGCAATGAGTGGAAAATAAATAAGTATTGTTTTAATTTTTAATGTTATTACAATAATTTTCACGCTCGCAAAAACTTTACACTATGAAAAGATTTGAATTTTGTAATACTTTGTCATTAATTTTTTTTTCATACTTCATAAACTATTACTGTCTCTATCCGCTTTACAAGAAAACTGACTACATGACACATCTGAAACAACATTTCAGGCTCTAAAAAGAAGTTTTATGGCAAGATTTCTGTCAACATTCCACAACCCATACGCAACCCCGACACAAACTACATTGAAGGTAATGCATAAAACATAGCATCAACAGTTTACCATCCTCCAACGATTATTTCAATAAAATTTATATGCATATTATGTCATTTGTCTTTAAACCATACTCTTAACCTTCTGTAACAACAGGTTATTTTAAATTCAAAACATGGAAAGGAACTGCGTTGCTTACAACGGCATAACCTTTAGCTTAAGTACGCATTTTGCAGTATAGGGAATTCAGTTTTAAATTCTGTAGTTATCAAGGTTGATATTTGTATAAAAGAGAGTTCATTTAGAGCGATTAATACTGGTACTATTAATATTGCGCTCTGCACCACAAGTGACTTATAGAGACACATGTGTTGCACTAACACGGGAAATGTCATCACTGGCACCTGTTTTCACTTAAGAATGTTATGAAGTACGATTAAAAATGACTGCAAGATTTAGTTTGTACTCGTTGTCTGGAATAATGAAAAACTACATTGTTTTCCCTATTTTTAGAGAGACAGAAAATGTAATATTATAGGAAGGCCAAAGCGATTAAAAATCTGCTATATACTTGGTGGCTGCAAAGCGAACCAGAACGAGGCCAGATTCTTGTACTTTTTCAAGCAAACCTTCTCCTAAGATCATGATAAATGTACGAATCCATGTTACTCTGCTTGCAAAATTTCAGTACTAAATCAGAACGGTTCGTCTAGCCCATTTTTGCGCGTACCCGAAATTCCAAGTAACTGCGCTAGGCTCGAGTTGTCTGCTTGGTTCTTGGTTATAGGTGCTCTCAACAACATCAATAGTGAACATTGTTGAAGTTTAAATTGACACATTGATATGGAATGATTTAGTGTAATTTTCATCGAAAACGGTCGTTTTGCACCGAAATGGTTGACGTCCTTATGGATTCCCAAATTTACGTGAAAGGCAGCTACCTTGTTTTCCGTTATTTAGTTTTGTTAATGCCATCAAATCTTTTCATTCTTAATTACTTGTATTCGCTATCTTTCAGCCCATCATCCGGTTTCTAATTACTAGAGGCTATGAAATTTTGCCAACATGCTTTCTGTGTGAGTTTAGAGAGCCGAGTTTCGCTTGACTCTCAACTTACTAATCCCCCTAGAGGTTAAGCCGGCGATCTTTTACATATTTAAAAATAAGAATAACTATTATGTGCGGTTAGCTTGTGCCCGCTGTTAAATATGGCAGAATTCATTGCATGGGAACATGGGCCTTGATTGTCTAACATACTCCATCGTTTCGTGTCGGCAGGTAATTCTTGTCATGAACAGGTTTTGACAATTTTTTAGGAGAAAGCCAACAACCACAACAGTGAAAGTTTGTGAGAAGTTTGTATTAATAAATATACCTGATATTTGAGGTTAAAATCGCTGCTTCAAATCAAGGGCAGTAAAACGCATTACAAGCTTGCAAATTTTATCGAAGCCCCTAAATATCAACATCAATTAGAAACACAGTTCTTTAAAGTTAACCATAACGACCTACGTGTGGTAACCTATAAATGCATTGACAAACTAAACTGCATGTTTTTTCAAAAATATATTTAATCGTTTGAGTTGCTTCCTATTCCTATTATGAAAGTCCCTGATCTTAAGGTAAATTAGATTTTCGCTTGGCGTCTACACTCATGGTTAAAATTGGACGACACCGGGAAAACAACTTGTAAATAAACCGCTGAGCCTTCATGAGGGAAACGGAAATTTTCGCGCACGATTAAAAATGTCGTTGTGAAAGTATGATTCGTCGGTAAGTATGTTTTTTATTATGAGCCTAACTGGTTGAGTACATTTTCGAGCCTTTCTGGCTGAAGACATATTGTGACAGTAGAAAAGACGGCTAGTCGAAATGGAACCGAATGAAAATACATTGGTTTCCTCATTGTTTGAAGAGAGCTGAAATATCAATTTTACATCTGAACTACACTCTAATAAAGTGGAGTAAAGTTTCCGCAACAAAATGAGTTTTGGTTGAATCAGATGAATTAAATTTTTTTCAGAATATTAACTTATTACTATTTTACTATTTCATATGTGGTGCGGAGGAAAGCCAAACGCTTTTCAGTGGAATCCGATTAAAAACATCCTGGTAGAGAGGCAGAGAAGATTAGGGATTCTTTTCTTTTCATCAAACCGAGATCTCCATCTGTATTAGACACAGAATGAGATAGTCCATGTTGGAATGGTTTACACCAGCCATCCACATGCCAACAAATAAGTGTAAAAACACGATATACAGAGTAGGTGAACCCTTGAAGAAAAAACGGAGTGGGCGAACTTCTTGCACAACTAATAATGTCTCACTTCGTAAGCTCCTGTCTTAAATTAGTAAGTCATTCTCATAAGAAAGGTATTTTTTGGGTTTATCCAATGGTTTGACGTAACATTTTCAACCGTTTAGCATAAACATTATAGTGTTGTACTGAGGCAAATGTGGGAATCTCCAAACCGGATTCGGAGTTTGCA
>LJIJ01001985.1:0-32908 GCA_001718145.1 Orchesella cincta
AATCTCAATCATGAGTTGACAAAACCGTCAGTCCATTATTTGTTCTTATTAAATGACTATGAGGTCAAGAAATTTATTGAAATTTACCATTGCGATTGAAAACTGCTTATGAATCTAATTCCCGTTAATTCATCTGCGACCTTGGTAAAAATCAGAATGTAGAGATTTGATTGGAAGAATTTAGACCGGTCGTTTTATATTTATAAACTGTATGTCTGTCTCGAGATTGAGTCAGGAATATTATAATATCCGAGGCTGAGAAATAGCCAGTCTAGCTACAAAAAATGAAATGCGTTGAACTTGCATGTTTTTGCTAGTGTATGTACTTCTGCGTTATTTGCATTTTATAATATCAGCATGAATGCTACATTACTACATTTTCTTTAACCTTGAGGTCGATTAAAAAGATTATATAGGTAAGAAAAGATGTGTTAATAAAGTTCTTGATTTTATCCATTGATAAATTTTCCTAACTAGTCATTTCTAAGTAGGTTTCTGAAAGCTATAATGCGTTTTAAGTGTGCTTTTAATTTCGGTTGAAAGAGCTGTGAGCTCTCATCCAGGGAAAAAGATTTGTGTATCCCTCATGTACGAGCATAAAATCATTCTGAAGAAAATATGCAACATTGGAAGCTTTCCGACTACGCACGATTATTAATATGCTACATTGAGATTGACCAAGAGGTGCGATCTTTGCAATGCTTTCTTTATAATCGCATTTTTCATGTCGTCCTTGATAATGATGAAAGCCGTATATCTATTTAAAAATGCTTAAAAGCGTGTCTATGTGCTCTGAATTGGAACAGCCTATTTCCTGGTTGCTTTTAAGTTTTAAAATCTAGTTACTTAAAAATTATGATCATGATATAAATTAATTCCTTACAACTAGTCTTACATATCTGGAATTTTTTTTGAGTTGCCGATACTTCTCCGCCAGAATCTTGAAAACTTCAACGGCGGTGGTGAGATGGGCTCTTGGTAAATGGAACGGAAGTCAGCCATACTGTTTTTCTTTGGTCGCCATGCGGTGTTCATTCCTCATAAAAATTAGAAGGGACCTTTTACGATCTCTTTCCAAGATAACTTCCTTCTTTTCTTGAAGGACGAGGAAATCTGTCATCTTCGGTGATTTCCCCATGAATTTAGCTATTCGGAAAAAAGATCCTTCTGAGTACGTTCACTTGTAACTCTTCACTTTGTCCCACAAAAGTCATTTTGGGCGCGTCTTTTTTACTTCCTTTGCACTTATTTTAGTCTTTAAATTAACTCGTTGGCCTTGAAAGTGCATTAAATGATTTCATCCAGGCTATTAGATTAAAGAATCGGATTCCTTCCAAATCTCAGGTGAAAGCATCACCATAGTTTGCAGAAGTTAACTCAATGAAATTAAAACTCGTTTTCACTGAAGTAAAAATTTACCCTGCATTTAACTTTTTAAGGGAAAACTCACTTTTGACAGGGAAACATTCCCGTTCGGCAATGTGAAAAGAAGAAAAGAACGGAGCCATCTCTACCAATTATGATTAGACTGGGGGTAATATGTTCCCATCTATTCGACAGGTATTATCATGAAACACGGGCCTGTAAGGGCCCAATGAATACCCGATGCTACGGACCATAAGGTCCAAGATAAATAAAGGAAGGCTCCAGGATCTTTAGTTGTAGTTTGATTGTTCTTCGTTCAAGACTCTGAACGAGACTGCTTTTATTCTTGTCGTGAATTATCATTCACAACTCACTCATCATCATTATCATCATTCATTTAATAATACATTGGCATTGACACGCGTGCTCGTGAGTTGCAACTGCAATCTCATGCACATTCCATTTGACACTTCCATCATCTTCACATCATATTTATATCATCATCATCTTTGCATAACAAGTATATCATACGTACCTAACACCAGATTCCGCAGCAACATGCAATATAAGACAAGTTTTTTCCTCTTTTCATCATCCTTGAGAAAAGCTGATTCCAGTCGTCTGGAAATTGAGGATCGTATCCTACATGGCTCAGTGATGGATACAAATACTTTTCCAACAACTTCAAAACATCGCCATATTCTTTAGGCTCGAGAAACTTAAAACGGAAGCCTCTCCCAACTCACTGTGGTCTAGCTGAGCCATTTTGATAGTAGTATTTCGAAATTCCACGAAACAAAAACTTCTAATGAAATTATCACACTGACTCTTCAGCTAGCCTGCCACTTTGCGACTGACCACATAAAACGCGAATTAGTTTCCATTCTTTATCAATTCATCTTTATATTCACCATGCTATATTTTCGCGTAACAACCCCAAGTGGTGATCAGCCAGTCATCATTATCATCATCATTTCATTGCTCAGATCTCTGCTTCAATTACCATCTGTGTTTCATACCATTCTAAGTTCATGGCATGCTTTTACATTACATTCGGAGTGTATGCTTGATCCGCTTCCAGTACAAGTTCAGACGACCTTGAGAAAACTACAAAATAAAAGTGACAGATATTTCAGCTCTATGCCTTTTCTAAACATATACTGAGCATTTGAAGCTTGTAATATCTAATTCGATGCAAGAATCATTTACATTCGCATGTCGATTTGCTACAATGACCCTGTGTAAATAGGTTTGATTATTTAATGGAGATGTACATCTACATGTAAATACATACTTCTTTTTTTGTAGCGTATGAAAATAAAAATTAATGATAGGTTGTCATTCTGTGAATTATTATATATTGCATTGTTATGCATAGTTTATCACTGAAATTCAAAATGAGTGTGTTCGTCGTCATCATAAATGCAACAAAAACCGAAAATTCTTTTAACTTAATTGTCATAAGTTGTTGTCATATGTATATGATTGTTCTATATCTCCTAACCTGCTAATTGAATCCTGTCAAAAATAACAAGCATTACAACATATGATCACCTTCAAATTACTCTTGCTTTGTTTATTGATTTTAAATATTTCGACAATGATGTCCTGTTGTGCCCGGGGTATTATTATGCAATTGCATCGTTTCATGTGTTTACGTGGTGCATCGTTTCATGTGTTTACTTGGTGCATCTAAAATTTTGGAATGCAAACATACGAATTGACTAGCATGATTTACTTTTCTATAAACCATTACGGCATTTTAATTATAAATATGATAATTTCCAATGGTATACTCAACCAATGCGCTCAGATAGATTTTATAGGGCTACTGCTATCTATTGACTATTAAATTATTTTATTGAGTGAAAAAATCATATATGTCGTTTATATATGTACAGAATAAATTACAACGTTAAATATTATATCGTGGCCACAAATCATTCATCACAGTCTTGGAAACTTCAAGCCCATAAAATAAACTATAACACAACCCAAAGAAACAACCCAGAACTCAATACTGGATTCCATTCATCATGTTATAATGTTTTCTCTGTGATTTTAACAGTTTGCGTGCTACTATCCACATTCCACAACACAAATTTGTCGAAAAGGGAGCTAAGACTGTTAGAACTCGAAGTTCGTTGGTGTATTCATTCACCGGAAATGAGTCCTTCAGATCACAAGAACAAAGGAAGACGTCTCACATTTTCTGCAATTAAATTGAGTTTCTTCTGATTGCAAAAATTTTCAAACTATCTATCACAAAACACTGATGACTGTTCAGCAGTAACTGCTTTGGTGGAATTTGATAAGACGCAGAGTGGCTGCCTTTGATTTTGATAGCTGTTTGGGTTGCATGAAGCTGGAACACAATGAGCAGCGGCTGATGATGAGATCTCTGGATTACTGCTTTTTGCTACAGGTGTCATAGATGATTCCTTATTAAAATATGCACTGCATGCGGGTAGTCCCAGGGTTTCTCTCAAATCGTGGATGTAGTCAATAACATTTGATATCACTTCGAGTTTTGATAAGCTGTCAGAACAAAGAGAAAATTTATTTACACTAGTACTCGAAAAAATTTGTGAGATACAACATTGCTACAGTTCTCCTTCTCGTAGCACAACTTTATTGCTAGACAAAAATTCATTGACATTTTTTAAAATGTTTAGTAACCTACCTTCTGCTCTTTGGCATGAACGGAACAAGTTCTCGAAGTGTACTCAGGTATTTGTTGATCTCTACGTTTTCGTCCTCTTTATCACGGCGAGTAATCTTGTGAACTTTGCCATCACAAACACCTCCTAATCTATCAGTTTTACGGGATTTCACTTGAGCTTTCATTACGACGTCTCTAAGGATTTTTGTATGAAATAATTTTTTTAATAAACAGATAGTTTCCTTTTTCCTCTTGTTGATTATGTTTGTATAAATACGATTACAGAAATGTGGCTCGTACAAGCTGCCATACGACGGGGAGATAAACGTTAAAGTAGGAGAGCTGCTTGAAGACTGAAAAATTTCTAGTCAGAGCAGGTTGTTCTTATACTAAATATAGGAGGGTTGTATGCGCATTCTTACCACAGAAATCTGGTCAGATGGCTGATGAACGAGATGGGAACTCAGCCTTTCCTTGCATCCAGTTTTCACATCCATTTTCAGATCCCAGGTGCGTTCTCACAGTTTTTCTCCAAGCCTTTGAGATACTAACCACAACCATTCTGGATGTGTATTCAAATGACATACATGACTATTTACCCTTGCATTCCACTGCGTTCAAGAGCTTTTTTTGTCACGCCAACACGATAAGAACTGTGGAACACCTGTAAGACGACGTCAATTTTACTTTAGTGTAAGTACAGCATGTTACAATTTTAACGAAAATCGTATTTAGAAAACGAATATTGTTTACTAGTAACTTTACTACCACTCCGAAATTACGATTCAAAGTTTTCATATAATGGAAAGCGCTGAGATTTATTCAATGTGTTCGAATCTAAAAACAGAAATACAATGGTAGCGTCTATAAGTTAATTGATAGAAAGTTGCTTCCTATGGACGTCGACATGGAAAGCACTGGAAAGAAAACGTTAACATTACGACATGTGTCGTAGTTTGAGAATTTGTCAGAAATAGCAACAAGTGTGATCATATTAATAAGATTATGCATCGTCAAATCTATTTTTATTTATTTATAATTTTAATCATACTAATTTTTGTTTAAATTTCGTTGGTATAATTATCATGGAATTGGAAGTTTCTGCTAGTAACTTGCAATGCAAGTAATGACTTCCAGTAAACATTGGACAATATCATACTATATTTGGAAGTAAGATTGGTTTCATGTTTCGAACCCAAACGTAGCAGTAGAATTTCAATAAAAGAAAATCCTACGCCCGTAAATCTACCCTAGAAAAGGTAGAAATTGAGAATAGTACTTCCTATTTGTTACTGGTTATGGCTAGTTCATCCAATTGCAATCAAAGCAGGTTGTCAATAACCGTTTCCATATTTTACTCTATTCACGCAAAAGTAAATTTAATATGACACAGTATTTTATAGTCCCTAAAAGCCAGAACTATGAGTGACTAAATTAAATTTTTAACTGAGAAACAGCGACTTTCATTTATTATTACCGATATACGAACCCCATCGAAGCGATGCAACATATCTATGAACAATATTTAAATGCTTTGCTTATCAATATTGGCGTGAAGACGCGTCAACATACAGATTTGTATTAATGCGTTTGCACAACTGAGTGTTGACGGCTGTCGACCGAGTTTTATACTATATCTTGCATGCTTTAAAAACATCTATTATCAAAAAAAAATTAAATTCAGTTGTAATCCAACTACTTGTGATTTGAATACTGCCATTTCTTGTGTTAGCGGACCAAACAAAGGAATAAAAATCTTCAAGCAGGTGTTCTAATGGATCAAACTAATGCATCAGGTCTTGTTTAGTCATGCTGTGATATCATGGAGTGTAGACGTGCAGAGATTTCAGACCAAATTTATTTATATAATATGCACGATCTTGTATTTAGAGTTGGGAGAAATGAGCACGACAACATTGTTGGTGTGTGCATTTACCTTGAAAAAATTCAGGTGCATTGGTTCATCCCATATTTATTCAAAGCAGAAAGAGTTGGTAAATGTTTTTCAAAGTAAAGTTCACCGGCTCACCCTTTCTCAATGATGAACACCTGAGAGACGGAAAAGAATCTTAAAATTAACCGTACTTCTCAATTTGACTATGCATGGAAAACATGGAAGATGGTGGTTAGAGTTAAATCGGCTTGCAGCTCTTAAAAAGGAACGATCTCTTTGTCCATGAAAAGTCATACCAGTATAGACATACAAGCTTTTTGGGATTGAAATTTCATGGAACTTTACGTTGTTCTATATACTTCTAATTGTTAGCTTCCTTCTATTTCTTGAACGTGCATCACCTGTTTCACTACAGATTATGTCATTGAAAGTACCACTGACAAATTAGTCGGTGCGTTGAGTACTAAAACCTTACCAAATGCAATAATTTTGACACTAGTATAGTTCAGGAAAGCAATATGTCACCTACCAGAATGAATGTTTAGCTTCTGTTTGTATTCACCTGTGGCCATTATCATTAGACAATCCAGCACAACTGTATATTTTCTCATGGAAAACCAGCTTCCACATACCTACTCACTCATACACGTCCCTCTAAAAAGTTTATTAGAGGTGAAAAACGTCGTGAATAAGATTACAAACTCCTTTTGAATAGGAGATCTCTAGTCCGTATTAATGAAACCCTGGTTTACATCACAAACAAACCTGTGAATAAAAGTAGTAAATTTAAATCGTCCCTAAGAGTGTATGAAGGACACAAGGGTGATCTGATTTAAAAGGAGCTACCCCGAAGGCATAACTTCTTTTTTCAGTTCTAACTTTGTCACATTGCGTTGTGTTGCAAGTATGTAATCGATCGTGAATAATTTTTGAAGACATTTACCTAAATTAAAATGATACATATTTTAGGTTAAAAAAGAGCAGAGGAAATTTTTTTGTGTGCAAATCATTTGCATTAAGATGAGAGAATGCAATGTACAAAATCAAATCTTTCATTCCCCTGGAATAACAACTCAAATGCAATGACGTGTATAAAAGAAAGGTCAACTACTTTGCTGATGACTTCTGGTTGAGTACCACTTCGTCTGCCATATGGTAAGAAATTCCTGTCGGTGTCAACGAGACCAAGATGCACCTGCACATTCATTCCTTTAATTCTAAATGGATGGATGGGTTAGCTTTACTGCCAACCTTGCATCATTTTCACAATCATTGTTAAATAATTTTTTGTTTGTTTTCTTAGGACGAACCCCCTGTGAAACTGGGATTGAGTGTGGAAAACCTGTGATTTATTGAGGCATATGAACCCAAAATGCACAACAAGAATCTTGTTCTAGCAAATAAAGCTGTTAAACTGCTTGCTTTGGAATAAAAACACAACCATTGCAGGTCATTCTGTACCTAAGTCATTAATTATTGCCTTTGACTAATATTTTTTCTTGCCCTGGCAAACAAGTCACGAAATATGTGATAGATTAATTTGGAAATATATCATTTGAGTTAAATTATTTTCAAGACAGATTCGAGAACCAACGGTGTTATATTAGTCAGACTATTCTGGAAAATCTATTTTGAATTAATTTTTTACTCATAGCGTGAATGTAATTTCTATCGTGCTAATTATACAAATCAAATACCACTGCAGATACTCTAATTTTGTATCCACAAATTTTCTCAAATGCAAAAGTTAAATGAATAATTTATGCATCTTACTACTTACAGAGAGCGGCTTATCCATTTATCTGAGTAATTCCATTGCTAGTGTGTGTACACACGGAAAAACATAACCAAAAATCTTCAAACAGGTGTTCAATAATGAATCAGGTATTGCTGAGTCATGCTGAGATTTCATGGAGTGTAGAAGGGCATAGATTTGAACCATAATATAATTTATTTACATAATAATATGTACGACATTTTACATGGAGTTAGAAGGAGAGCATTGTTTATTTGTGCATGCATTGTTGACATTCATGGTAAGGTTCACCTATATTTGTTGAAGACAGAAAGAGTTGTAAGCTTAGTTCATATGTTCTGTTCTCCAGGAGATCCTCTCCTCCTCAGCTATGCATACCTGAGAGACAGAAAGATATCTTAAAATTGACTACTTATACATGACAAAACGGTGATGATGGTGATTAGAGCCAACTTCGGGTTATTTCCCTGGCCCTGGAAAAGGAAGCATTTATCTACCAATGAAAAGGTATTCCAATCTGAACGAAAATGCTTTTGAAAGTGGAGATTCATGGAGGTTTATGTTGTTCAATATACTTATAATTGGGAGCTTCCTTCCTTCAAGTTTTTGCACGTGCTTCACCTGTTGCGCTACAGATTATATCAATTTAAAATACTATATACGTGCTCATGACAAATTTTATAGTGCTTTTAGGTGCTAAAGATCTTTGGTAATGTAGGTTTTGATTTGTGTCCTTTCATAACGCATTATTTATATATTTTCTTGCACACTAACTTTTATCTACAGACGTTAAAGAGTGCTCTCAATATAAAGCAAACGATAACATGAATTATAAACACTTGGATATCAAATTCAGGCTTATTTAAATTTATTAATCACAAATTTACTCAGATGAAAAACTTAGATAAATAATTTGAGAATTACAGTACACCTTCGCAAAAACAATACAATTAGCTTTAAATGTATCATATTTATCACAGTTCCTTCTAGCAAAATATTAAATTAGTTTTCCCAGATCACGAATTAACTTGTCATGTTTACCAAGCTGACGGAACTGAAATTGTTCCAAACTAAGATGACTTTCACAATTTTACAATTCATAAATTTGCTTCCATTCGTTTATCTGGCTGTATTTGGTATGACACAAAATGGTTTCCTTTTATGATGTTTGAGTTGAGTAGGTAACATTGTGACGATTTGAGACACCGGGGATGTAAAACCCCGTTTGTTGTTGCTTTGGCCAGTAGGTTGACAAGATGTTACCTCTGTATCAAAAATGTCACTGCATACTGGAAGGCCCAAAGTTTCTCTCAGGTCATGAATGTAGTCGATGACGTTTGAAATCACTTCCAATTTTGACAACCTAAAAAATGTAATGGTGACTTCATAAGTAATCCAGTTAACGAATTTAAACACTTATACGACTTGAAGGGTGATAAACAGGTGAAAATATTAACAATTGCCCTATTATAACATACCGTTTGTCTTTTGGCAAAAATGGCAAAATTTCTTGAAGTTTTATTAGGTATTCCGTAATCAATGTTGTTTCTAGTGTTTTCTTGTGACTTTTTACTTTGCGAACCTTGCCAATTCCAACCTGGGTGGTTTTACTTGATTCATGGTGAGGTTTCATTTTGTACGTCGTCAAGATTTCTTGTGGGGATTTTGATTTCATGGAAGGTAGTAGATATAGCTCATAAAACTTTCGACGGTAGAAGTAGATTAGAATTGTGTGACAGTTTTCAACAAGCATATCTGTAAGCGCTCAGTAAGAGAGTTATCTGCAGACTGATGGTTCTCAAACCAAGCAAGTTATTCATATAAGGAACTACGAATACTTTATACAGTGAGGGTTGTTCTTTCCCTTTTTTTTGTCTGAGATTACGTTTCCGTGAAGGAACCCAAAGTGCATCTAAACATTGGAAACCTGGTCTTCCCTTGCATTCAGAATTTCAGATACCTTTTCCAGCGACCAGGTGCGTTCTCATAACCTAGTTCCAACCGATCTGTATGACTGAAAGCCATAGTATACAAAAATGTACATAGTCATGCATCTATATTACATAATTTTCATTGCACTTGTGTGCTTTCCACCGTTTTCATGCTACGCGTAATCCAATCACTTCGCTACACCTGCAAGTAAATCTTTTCATGTGCGTATAAAAACAGGTTCCATTTACTTATAAGCCAGTAATAAAATACGTCCTTTTAAAAAGGTAATTATACTGGATTGCAAAGATAAAATTCCATATCATTGAATCTCATTGGTATATTTTGTTTGCAAACGAATAAACGATAAAGAATTCTTTTGAGTTTTAAAATTTAATGTATTTTAATGATTATGTTAAGCTATTAATAAATGTATTAACATGACCATTTAAATATATTTTATCTATATGATGCAACATCACTTGGTGGTTTGACTCGACATGCCGGATACAAAAATATTAATCTCAAATGAAATTAGCATCCTGCGTTATGTAATGCGTGAGTGCGTGCAATAATAATTCGTAGCGCAAGTTACAGGGACTTCAGTATCGTAAGATGCCTTGCGATTGGTTTTGAGCTGCAAAACAGCTTCCTCTGTATTTATTTTATTACAATAAATGGATCCTTTTCAAATTCAAAGGGTGTATAGGGGATTAAAGTTTATGTACAAAAAAGAAAGTTAAAGGGTTTACCAATGTCTCCATCTTAAAAACTACAACTCATTTTTCATTTTGTTTCTGTATGTATGTGTGGATATCCTTGAATGTTATTTTTTCACAGGTTGAATGAATATTGAGTGACAGGATTGTGTAACCTAATGTAATCAAATTACAGGTTTATCCTTTTTTCAGTGTCCCCAAAAACTCAATTATCCTGTTTTTGTGGATGGGATCAGGGCTTGAGTGAATACGTTTCCCACATGAACCGTTCCTCCAGAAATCCATAAATGCATAACGTTGGGTTGTTTAAAGAAGTCCGAAACAAAGAAAGATTGGGGTTTTTCCCTTTGAAGCATCGCACTGACAATTTTAAGAAGCAACCTGCAGGAACCGAGCGTATCCACTTACAAAACCTTAGGTAATGTGTCATGGTATGAGTCATGCAAACCATTATTACAAAAGTGTTAGCCTTCGGACTTTATTCTGTGACCATATTTTGCTCGCGTAATTGCTTACTGTTGCACTGAATTACGAGTTTTATAACAATCAGTTCAAAAACAGAAGTTCAAACGCTTAATCTTCCAGAGTTGTTCTGCTTTGCAAGGTGAAAGTAAATTCCGACAACTATTTGACTATCTGATATCTATGTTTCTAAGAAATATTTCACTTGTGTTTTTTGGCACAAGTGAATCCGAAGTAATACAGGAAATGCGAAAATCAAGTGATTTTGATTATATTGTACATGCTATCTTTTAAATTACTCTCAGAGATTAAATGAAAAAGAGCGGAGAAGGATTTATGCATATCCGACTTATGTGTATACATGCATTTATGCAAGACACTTTGTTCACTCTCGTCAAAAGTGTAACTTGATAAAGCGTTGAGCTCGCCACTACCTCGTCAAGCTCCTTTATGAAAATAATAATACACCTTTTTAATTTCTGATTACGATGCACAACATAGCTGTTGGTGGCGTAATGTATCTTTATGAGTACTATCAATACGCTTAATTTGAAAGAAATTTATTTTTCCGTGGTATGGCTTTCCGGACTTAAGATGACCTTGTCTATATATTTATGATCTGCCACGAAGTTTAATTTTTAAAATTCACTGTTTATCGATATTAGCGTGTATATGCAAAATATATCTTATAAATTGTTTTAACATTTCTTTAAAACCGTAACACTACATGTTGGAATTGAAGATATACGATCGATTTGAACATTGTTCCAACCAGGCACATAAATGGAAATTGTTTCAGTTTTTAAACATCAAATGGTATTCTAACTACTTACAGACAGCGCAATATTCTTCTTTATCTGATTACTTCCAGTGACTACATACGTGTGAAAAATAAAGCAATACAATTTTTTAGCTGTTGTTTAATAATGCAATGTCCTGTTGAGTGATGCTTTGATTTCATTGAGTGTAAAATGTTTGAGTTTTTCAAGCATAACGAAATTTATTTGTATGAAATGCATGATCTTGTGTTTAGAGTTGGGACAACAGCATGACAATAATGTGTTTTTGTACATTTACCTTGAACAATTTAGGTGTAAGAGATCAACCCATGTTTATCAAACTGAAAGAAATGGCAATTCCACCTCAACTTAATGCTCACGTTTTTCTCAGGGATGAACACCTGAGAGAAATAATCTAACAGTCAGCCCTTCTTCTCAATGCGACTTATGCACAGAAAAACATTGAAGATAGCGGCTAGAGTTAAATCCATCGTGTAGCTCTCACGAAGGAAAGATTTCTTTGAATAAGTCATTCCAACCTAAATATACAAGATTTTCGGGATTGAAAGTTCATGGAGCTTTAAGTTGTTTCATACACTACTAATTGTTAGCTTCCTTCCAGTTCTTGAACGTGCATCACCTGTTGCGCAACAGATGTCATTGAAAGATCCACTGTCGTGCTTATAACAAACTGGACGCGTCCGCGGTGCTTTGAGTTGCAAAGAGTACTATTGCAATTTGTTGTAGGTTTTGAAGCAAGTACAATGCTATATATAACATTGTAAGATCTTAGAAGGTGAGTTGGAAAGAAACAATCTACAGTCAGTAATATGTAATTACTTGTACTCTTACTGTCATTCAGCGTCAAAATTGTTCATCAAAAAGTTTTACATCCAATCTTTGGCATTTCTGCTAGAAATGTTCAGAAAAACAATATCTCACCAATCAGAATAAACCTTCCATCCGTCTTTGTCAATGCGACTTAAGCATGGAAAAAGTGCGATGATAAAGATTAGGGTCGAATTCGTCCTGTAAGCTCACCAAGGAAAAACCTCTGTGTCCATTTAAAGTGATTGAAAAGTTAACAAATCTCTTATGGTTTGAGAATTCATGAAGCTTTACTAATTTTTAACTTCCTTATAGTTCTGCCCGTGCATCACCTATTGTCCTGCAGATTATGTCACGGAAAGTGACACATACTTGCTCATGGTAAATAGAAAGGTGCTTTGTGTACTAAAGAGTCTAAACGCATTTAGTTTTCGTTGTAAATCTTTGGTAGTTTGCATTTTTTTTCTTAGGGAATCAAATATAACTTAGGTAATATTAACCTGTGGACTAACTTAATAAATTAATTTTCGGTGCCCTGACTATTGGTGTTGAAGCTGTTCATTGTCAATTACATTCCTACAACGCAAAGAAGAATTCACACCCATTCATATGATAGCCTCACAACAATTATAATTCATGCTTTCTAACTCTATAATGCTGATAATTTTTAGAATATTCATTTAAACTTTAGTGATTTGAAGTGATGTTTGGAACAAACTGTAATTTATTTAAAAACTCTTCGTGCAATATTTAGTACAATGTATAATTAGAGAGAATATGCACTAACAATAGTGAAATTAGTGAACTGTCAGCCGCTGTTTGTATTCGCTTGTAATCATTATCTCTTCAGTAAGTATGTAAATGCAATGAGTACAACTATGTACTTTCTCACGTGCAGTTGCATGCACCTCATCAAATTACTTGAAGTGGCAACAAAGGCCAAGCTACAAACTCCTTTGGACAAATATATCTTCAACCAATTTAAACGATAGTTTCTTTACTTGCTAATTAAATCTGTTAAAAAAGTAGCCAGCCTAAATCGTCCATAAGCGTCTAAGGGACAAATTAGGTCGTATAATATGTTTCTTTATTGGGAGCAACTCCAAAGACACTGGTAATTCATATTTTTGTCAAGAGGCATTGAATTCCAAAGAGACAATCAAACGTATGCAATTTTAACTTATTTGAAAACGCCAATATTTTTCAGCGAAAGAAATGTTATGCACAAGTGCTGAATAAGAGAAACCTGCAACACGTTTTATGTTATGCAAAACATTTAAATTGTAGATAAAGATGAGAAAATGCACAATACGAGAACATATTTTTAATCCCCTGGAATAGCCATGCATTGACGTATTTAAACGAGCGGACAAGCTCTCTTTAATGATGTTTCTTTCAAGATCACGTCGTCTGCCATATGGTACGAAATTCCTTGCGGTGCCAATGAGACGAAGATGCACCTGCGATTCATTCCTTCAGGAGTGGATGATGGTTCAGCTCTACTCCATCCCTTGCGTTGTTAATGTCACAATTGACAATTATTGTTTAAAGATTCGTTCTTCTTTATTTTAGATTTTAGAATGAACCACCTGTAAAGGTAATGTGAAGTATGAAGAACCTGTACATTTTATGGAGGTATGTGAACCCTAAATGCAAATAAAAATCTTGTTGCGACAATTAAGCTTTTATTGTTGCTCTGCTGTAAAGACGCAACCACGGAACTTCTTTGTGATACCTAATCAATCTGAAGAATATTTTGCAGAGAAAACAAGTAATGAAATAAATGGCAGTTTTCGTATATTATAAACACGGGCAGACAACTATCTACTTATCTGATCTGACTTTTGTGCTCCTTATCCATTTCCGAACTGATAACAACCGGCTCCCCATTTTAATCTACACTTTGAATAACTATTTATTCCCAATAAAGTTGCAATTCCTAACGTGAATATTAAACATGTAAAATACCATTGTAGATTTATTTAAATTTATCACTCAGAAATTTTTTCGAATGAAGAACTTACACGAATATTTAAAATATTACAGTACACCACTCAAATATATGATATTTATCACAGTTTCTTTCTACCGACGACGGTTAAATTAGTTTTTCACAAGCGAAAAGTTCTGCACAGGGAAAAGTCAGCAATTACTGAAGACACTTGCTTCGATCTATTTATCTTCCAGGATTTGAAATAATACGTAGTGGTTTCCTATGATGATGGTGGGATTGAGGTGGTATCGTTGTGGTGGTAAGAGAATCGGGTGATGACGGAAATTCAACATTGTTGCTGTCACTATCAGGAGTGCTAGTAGGATGTGTCAGTGGTGTCAACTCCGTATCAAAAATGGCACTGCATGCGGGAAGCCCAGAGTTTCTCTTAGGTCATGGATATAGTCGATCACGTTGGATATCACTTCCAATTTCGACAACCTAAAATAAAGAAACAGTGATACTATGAGCTAACCATTAAACCAAAACACGTTTCAACCTAGCCAGTTATATGCACAAGCATTTCAGTAAAAAAGTATTATTGTAACTAACCTTTTGTTTTTTGGCAAAAATGGCACAATTTCTTGAAGTTTCATTAGATATTCCATAATCTCTGCTTGCTCTAGTTCTTTCTTATGGGTTCGTTTTACTTTGTGAAACTTGTCACTCTTAAAACACCGCACCTGAACAGTTGTGCTTGATTCGAGTTTAGTTTTCATTTTGTACGTCGTCAATTTGTTTTAGTAATTCACAATAAATATGTAATATAGTAGATTATTGAACAGTAATAATGAAGTAAAAATTAAGTGTGGAAACGAGTAACAAGTTTTAAACAAGCGCAACCTCTCAGCAAGAGAGCTGTTTGCAGACTGACAGTTCTCAAACCACTGTGGGTTATTCATATACGTGGCTACCCAATACATTATGCAGTGAGGGTTGTTCCTTTTCGTCTACGATTCCGTGAAGGAACAAAAAGTGCATTCAAACAATGAGAACCTTGTCTTGCTTTGCATCCAGATTTTTCATCCCGTTTCCAGTGACCAGGTGCGTTCTCACAGTCATGTTCAAACCCTTCTGGATACTTGAAGGGTGTATATTGTACAGAATGTACATAGTCACGCATCTTTATCCTTACA
Source organism: Orchesella cincta (assembly GCA_001718145.1). NCBI lineage: Eukaryota > Metazoa > Arthropoda > Collembola > Entomobryomorpha > Orchesellidae > Orchesella > Orchesella cincta. The sequence continues at coordinate 15,524 of LJIJ01001985.1, forward strand.
CAATTTTCATTGCACTTGTGTGCTTTCCACTGCTTTCATGCTACGCATAACCCAATAATCACTGCGGTACACCTGTAACTAAATCTTTTCATGTCGTATACGATTGGGCTATTTTGTGTGCTATTTGGTAGTCATTTAAATACTTTTACGTAGGTATCAGTATTTCATTGCAACAGATTTCTATGTAATTATGTAACATTAGTGTACATACAATAGCAATTAAATGATGCGTATTCGTTTATTTTATAGACATATATGAGTCTTTCTCGTGGTCCATCACACAGGTGCATCGCTTGACGTTCGAAGTGGTTTAGTGCACCATATTTATATTTTATGGTATAACTGGTGATATTGTGGTGACCAAAAATTTATTCCTCGGTATTTAAAAACTAAATTTATTCGAAGGTGGGCTCAAGGCAAGTTGGATTATTGAATGTGCTATAAAATTATCAAATACATAAGAAACTCGTGATATCGGTTTGTACTCATGCATGCTGATGATAAGTTACGATATAATATTTCCAAATAATAAGTCACCTTGCTATTCGTTTTGTGCTCAAAGTATTTACATTTTTTCTAACATAAAATTGAAATTTTCAAATTCAAAGGGTACACGGGCAAAAAATCGGTTGAAATACAAAAACGAAAGTAAAAGGGTTTTACAAGTTTCTCCACTTCACAATCGACAACTCATTTTCATTTTTCATATTGTTCCTGCATGTATGGATAACCTTGAACGTTATATTCTTTGCAGGTTGAATGAATACTGAGTGAGTGGATTGTGTAACCAAATGCAATCAAATCACAGGTTTACCCTTTCAGTCTCAACAAAAAATCTCAACCTTCCTGTTTTTGACGATGGGAGAAGGAACGGATTGTGTGAGTATGTTTCCCACGATTTATGATGAACCTTTCCTCCGGAAGCCTATTATTGCATAACATTTAGTTTCTTTTTAAGTAATCTTGTCACAAAGAGTTTTCTTTCGTTTAGGCCTCTTACTGCGGATTTAAGAATGAATGTGACAGAAACCGGGCGTAGCTACGTAAATGAAAAGGTTACTGCACAACGAAAATGTGCTATGTCATGCAAAAATATATTATACAAAGGTATTTGCTACCAAATTCATTTTTGGGTGATGTTTTGCTCGCACTGCATTATCATGAATCATTATTGTCAAGATAAGTTACATAATAAGTTTAATTTCCCTTCCATCATCATTAGTTCCAGCACCGTTCCATTTAGCGACAGCCCTCTAGGCTAGGAAGTTCCTACTTTATATCCGTTTCAACAGGAAGATAAACGTCATAAAAATATACGTATGTTTATTTTCACACAATCACGACATTCGGATGTTAAGCAGGACATTCACCTAAAGGCAAATTTATATTTTATTATTCAGAGGTATTTTTTAAATACCTTGGATCAATGAAAGGTGTAATGGTTTACTTCAACTTCATGTGCATCCTTGCCGACACCAGCGAACACCTGAGCAACTGACAAGAATCTGAATAATTACCCTTATAAACGGGTAATGAGCGAGTAAATATACGCACTTGCTAAATGTCGCAAGAAGGAATTAACTTTCTCCTCATGGAAGAAATCCTAGAAAAAATGCCTTTGATTTGATAAAATGAATTCATGGAATTTTTCATTTATCAATGCTAATCTCCTTAGCCTTCTTCTAGTTCTTGTACGTGTTTGACCTGCTGTGGAACAGATTACGTCATTTGTGAAGCACTTTATCATTTCTACTCGAAAAATGCTTTGTGATCTTAGTTGTTCCATGTATGGCTTTAAAAAGGTCATATCACTTCTGAACGCCGACCACCACGAAACAATCCTTTGCATGCATAAACATACGCTACAATTGACAATTGCTTTTATAATGGGTTGATGGTCTGAGTTTTCTCTCGATGACCTTGCTGCTTTATTGCCAAGTAGTAAGAACGCCTTTTTCTTCCGAGGAACCAACTATGATGTACTGTAAATGTGCAATAAACATGTTGCTTCAACTTTAAACATTTTTATCACTGTATGACCACGGACAATTAATATTTACTCAAGCTAAAATAACTCATAGATGTAGATTACTGTAACAGTACAGTGGAAACAATAAATTTAGTTTTCAAATCTAAGGAAAACCATTTTAAAAGGTAGCGCATCCCCAATTCGTGAATCATTATTTATTGTATTATTACGTAGTAATTATTTTCAAATTTGCATAGTTGCATATTCCATTTTCTAAATAAAAGCTTTCAGTTTATTTTTTGGAGAAAAGGGCAGAACTAAACGTTGAGTGATTCCACCGACTCCAATTTGTGTCTTCATTTAACACGCCCATAACAGATTTTTGCAGTCCCAGTTTAATTATTCATAAAGTAGGTACGTTGGCGGAGTTCTCCACTGCAGAAAGTAAACTTTGAAACGGTAATAATGCGTTCATCATGAAAGCTTTTGACGACGAAGACGACCCCTATTACTGAACCCAATACTCTGCAGTAACTGTTGTCACTTGCAACTACCTTTAGTTCTGTGAATCCAGAATTCAGTAATTGGAGGCAAATTGCAACTAGCTTTCGATTATGTGAGCTGGTTAAAAATGAAGCCTATGTATAAAACCGAATTTCCAGAAACAAGCATCGAATCAATAAAACACCTCTTGTCATGTTTTAAACTTATACTACGAAACATCGTGCTCCAGTAAAGTAGCTCAACGAATCTGCTTTCTGTGAAAACGTTAACTCCTTATTTATTTTCAGAATGATCTTTTCCAAACAGTAATGGGACCTGTCTTGTTAAATCTACCCATGATCTCATTTAGTTTACATGCTCAAAAATTTTCAACCTTAAAGAATTTATTCATATAATATACACGATGCTAGTTTGCCTTAAGAGAACTGGGACATGTATTGACAGACTTGTCATTGTTGTCTGAAAATAATTGATTCAAAGAGAGGTGTACTAAATTTGTATTTAAACTTTAAGTGAATGCAAGCCGAAGTGGTAAATTATCGTAAACACTTGAGAGAAACAAGTATAATAGTCATGTTTTTGGTTGAAGAGGTGGTTTGTATATTCAACTTGACTGCTCATTTCAACAGAAAACGCGTGTGTAAAACTGTAAAACAGGGTCTTGAATATATGGGAACAGAATTATCTTTTATTACGATGCCGTTTTCTAAACATAAATGGTTTTGTAATAGAATAAACGGTAGTGCACTTTCACTGCAAAACTCACCTTTTGGATTGTTAACGATTAATAAAGCAAAAAAACCATCGACGACAAAAATTTAAACTGAAATAGCGAAGTCATATGACTTTACTGACGTGCTACTTCTGTCTATTAACCACAAGCCACCTGCTATAAATAAATAAAAATTAGTATGGTATCGATATGTAATGTTGACGTCGTAAAACAACATTTTAATTCATGACACATAAGCTGTCAGCAGTGACATCGCAATCGTAGTCGTTCATTGTGGAAAAAACTTGAATAGGTTACTATTGAATGTACGTCTTTGATTGTTAGTGGTGCTCATTTTACAGAATCTGTTTTCAAGATTTTTTTGCAACGACGGAGAAAATACAATCAGTGAAATTAGGGGGAAATGCCAAGATTAGGAACTATCCAAAGCAACTTCCAGATATTAGAAATAAATTCAATTTATATCAGCTAATTGAGCTAATCAATACATGCCGATTTCAACATCAAGAATAAAGTAAAAAATTGAGAAAATATTTCAAATTGTGTAGATGATATTGACTTCTCGGTGTTCAATGTTAATTAAAATGAATTCAATCGATTATCGTCATGAGACATACAAAACTGGTATTTATTGCATTATGTGAATTTGCAGAATAGAATTTATTCAGAAAAAAAACAGTAATTCGATAATTATGTTGACACAGATTCTGCTAATATAACTCTGTGTCGTCTAATAACAAAACAAAGATTGTAGCATACTTCAATTAATTGACTTTAAGAGTATATTATAGTATATATTTAAGAGATTTAAAAATCACTATTTTATAAAGCGTCAGAATTGAAATTATTTTTCACCAATGGATTGAATACAGATACTAATGAATTTAAAACCATCCTTGGGATTTCGCAAAAAGAAGGTCTCTGTAGAAGCAGTCCATCATTTTCTCATCCGATTTCAAAGCATCAGGCAGGATATGAGCCACCTTTTTGCTAAACATGTATTGATGATTTTTTCCATCCCACAACTTTGCCACAGGTGTGCGTTTATTGAGCTGCTGCATATAGCCCTCAGTTGAATACAAATCTTTGAACATTGCAAAGGCAAATTTGTCCGTTGTAGTTTTTTGAATGCTTTCCTTAAATGCAGACTCGTCCACGAGTTTTACCTCATGACCGAATCGACGTGCCACCTCCACAAACTCCAGATCCGAGTCCACAATTGAATCCGCAATGTTGTACATGTCACTGAGTGATGCATTTTCGTTGAAAAACACGTCCAAGGATGTTTGTGCGCACTTGTCCACTGGGAGTATGGGTATTGGTAGCGGGGTTGAAGGCATCATTCCATTTCCGATGATGAACATATATCTCAGCATGAAATAGTTGTTTTCCAGTGTAAATCTTCCGGTTTTTGAGTCTCCCATGATGAAAGGAAACCTGAACGCTTTGCAAGGAATTCCTGACTCAACTCCTTTTTTGACCAAAATGTCGCTTACGAATTTTGAAACCGGATATCCAAGAATTGTCACCCCATCAAAATCTCCAACATCCGGCCAATCCTCCGATATTTGTCCATCCTGGTCTATTTTAGAAGCAACTAGTAGTGATGAAGCGTGGTAAACATATTTGAGCCGTTTTTCGCATGCAAACTCAAGACAGTGCCTTGTTCCTTCCACGTTCACTGCCCGCATGTCGGATTGGCTTTCTCGCTCTTTGTAAAATTCCAAATAGTCCTGTTTTGCAGCGCAATTAAAAACAGCTTCCACTTGTTCTGTGAGGTCGTTCCAGGTAGCTTGATCTAAACCAAATTGATGTGTGGCAACATTTCCTTCGATGCATTCAACTTTCTCCATGTTTACTCCTTGTAGTAATTCCTTCTCCTCCAGGATTTTTAGAAGACGCTCACGTCCTGGTTGAGTCTTGCTGCTTCGAACAATGCAAATTATTTTGGTGACTTGGGGTTTATTGGATAATTCTCCAAGCACATAGGCTCCCAGTGTCCCCGTACTCCCGAGCAAAAGCACAGTTGACACCTCACTAATTGGTTTCAAAGGCAATTGGCTGTTTTCCCCAGAAATGTGATTTGGAAGCAGACAGTCTTTTCTAATGAGCTGGTCAACCTGCTGTTGTGTGGGCTCCACTTCTTGCTCCAAACTAGATGACTTTTCCCACGAATCCACCAGATTTTCCGAAAGTCGCTTTATTGTATTATGATCTTTTAAAATGTTGACGCTGATAGTCTGACGGCTGCCCAATACGGCTTGGAGAACATTCGCCAACTCAACAAACATTAAAGAGTCGAGTCCCATATCTTGAAACTCTTTGTCAATTTCTACTACATCGCTTTCCTCGAGCTTCATCACGGATTTCAGCAAATTTCTAAAGAGCTCTCCAGTCATCACCATCTTTTCCTCACGGCTCTCTTTTGAATCATAACAATCCCAAAAATTCTTCTGGGTTCTATCACTACTAGTACTAGTTATAGAGGAGTCGCTACTTTTCTCTTTTTCGAGCACATCTTCAAGGTATGTTTCAGTAAATGGCCAAACTTTTGACATGAAAGAAAAAGAGTCCACGTTAAGAACTGCTAATTGGCTCCGTTGGGATTTCATGATGTATTCCAGTGCACGGCGACATTGCACGTTCGAAAGGGGTTTGACGGATGGGAGAGAAATTTCTGTTGCAATTCCAACTTCACCCCATTGCCCTGAAAGGATTGATCATGATCAATCTTATTTGCAAAATCTACTTGTAATAAATAACTTGTGATTCAATTTACCCCAATTAACTGTCGTTGCAGGGAGTCCAATTGCGTGACGATAATGCGTAAACGAGTCCAAGAAAAAGTTTGCTGCTGCGTAATTTGATTGAGCGGCTGGGCCAAAAAAGGTCGCCATTGATGAAAATACCACGAAATGCTCCAAATTCAAGTTGAGCGTCAGTTCGTGTAGATTTAGTGTGCCTTGTATTTTTGATTGAAATGGGAGTGAAAAAGATTCCCAGTTTTGATTGGAAATGAACCCATCTACTAAAGTCCCGGCTGCGTGCATGATGCCCCTCAATTGTGGCAATCCCATTCCACTGATTCCAGCGTTTATCAGTTGTTTGGTTTGTTCAAAATCTCCAACATCACATTGGACAGTGAGTATGTTAGCTCCTGTTGAATTCAGTTGAGATATTCGTGCTTGAACCTCAGTTAGAGGGGGCTTTCGTCCAACAAGAAGCACGTGCTTTGCGCCTTGTTCCAACATCCACTTACAAACTTCCATTCCAATTCCCCCCAGACCTCCAGTAATTAAGTACGTGCTTCTCTCATTGAAAAGTGGAGTTTGCGCAGAAAACTCGCCGTTATTGCTGCTGAACTCTGGAGCAACGCAGACAATTTTTCCAACATGCTTCGCATCCTGCATGAACTCCAAAGCTTGACGAATGTCCACTGCATCAAATCTTGTGTACGGAAGTGGGTGGACAAGCTTAGACTCCAGATGCTCTTCTAATTTTTCAAGTAGGCGCCTCCGTTCCGACTCACTAACTGATAAAAGGTCGACCACAGTGTAGAAAACGTCTGGTCGGATGGCTGCAACTTCCTCTGGAGTCCAAATATTCATTTTGCTCATTTCCACAAATCTGGCGCCTTTCCACAAGCTCGCAATGTGCCTCTTGAAACCTGAGGTGAGTGAGTTCAAAACCACAGATACGCCCTTGCCCTCTGTCACCCGCATAATTTCTTGCTCGTATTCCGTATTTCTGGAGTTAAAAATGTGGTTCACTCCCAACGACTTCAAATACGCCTGCTTTCGTTTGCTTCCTGCTGTAGCGATTATGGTGCATCCTACCTTCTTGCAAATTTGGATGGCTGCTAGACCAACTCCACCGGAAGCTGTGTGAATGAGCACAGCATCACATTTTGTGATTTTTGCAATGTCAATCAGAGACAAATAGGTGGTGGAAAATACAACTGGCAAAGTAGCTGCTTCACACAAACTAATCTCGCGTGGAACCCGAAAAACGTTATCTTCATGCTGCTCCAAGTGGCTTGGGAGAGGAGAGTCAAAATTTGTTCCAAACACAAAGTCTCCTTCCTTCCATTTTGATACTTTCGAGCCAATTCTCGTTACTGCTCCAGAAAAGTCAGCTCCAACAGTTTTCATGTTGCGAAACGTTTCAGTTGGTTTGAGAACAGTTAGTGCGTCCTGAAAGTTGAGGGCCCAAGCTTTCACTTGTATCGCAATTTCATTTTCACCCAAGCTACTCTGCTCAAGAGTTCCAAACTGGAGGTCACGAATGAGTTTAGATTCCGGCAAAACCAGTTGAAATCTGTTAGTTCCTCTTGGCAAAGCGAGAGACTGTTGGATGAGCTTATGCTGCTTTAGCCTACAAATGTATCTCGTTCCGTCTCCAATATAAGCTACCTGTCCCTCTTTATCCGGGTTCCAAATCTCACAAAAAAGTTCTCGAAGTCTCAGCTCATCAACTGAATCATGAGCAACGAGAACATGTCGACAGAGAAGATGAGCAGCCTCGTTCTTCAGTGTCTTGAGAAAGGCAGGAAGTAAACTTTCCTGAGACTGGGCTATATCCGCCCTACTCAGATTTGTATTGACGACAGCAGTTTTTGTAAAAACAAGAAACCGGATCGGGATGCCGGAGAAAAATTGTAGCATTTGTTTAGTAGCGTGAAATAATGGTTGCAACTGTAAGACTTCATCTTGGAGATGGCTAGTCGTGTCCAAACCCCAACAGAATATGACCCCCTCCAACTTTATATTTTCGCTTTTAAGGGTTTTCCAAAATGACTCGAAATCTTGTTCCACGTTTTTTCTTAAGGTTAAAGCAAGTTCTCTTTGCTGAAAGCGTGTACCAGCTTCAACCACTACGACTTGGCGATTTGCAATGTGAAACTGCTCTAGCAAAAACCGGGATAATTGAGAGCCAGGTTGATGGAAAAATACCACGTTTTTTGATGGTGATTGAGCTCGAAGAAAAAGTTGGGGAAGCGTTGCTTTTTCAGCAGTAATGGTAGAATAACCTTTCACCACCGAGCTCAATATTTTGCTCACGTGAAAGCCACAAGACTCCAATGTAGATTTCCAAACGTCGTTGTCAATAAGCAATGACTGGGTCTCAGCTCAAATCCTCAAATCTCCAAAATCCTTCCAGCAACCCAAAGAGAAGTGCAATGCAGTTAGTCATTTCAGTCAGCTCCACCAGCTCGAGACCAGCAAGGGGCTTCATCAGCAACGAATATTTGAAAGTGATTCCGAATATTTCTTGTTGCGTGTATAACATCAGCCCAATCACATAGTCATAATACTCGGGATAAAACCTTGTTCTATCGGATCCTCCTCAATGTTCAGCTTTCTAAATTTCATCTGCTCCTGTGCTCATGAAAGCGTTTCTCAGCCTCAGAAAAAAATGCTGTTGAAATATCCGTGTAAGTGTACTCGAACTTAATGTTAAACTCCTTTAATATTTTGAGCACATAATTTGAAAAACTGCCAGTTCCTGCACCAATTTCCAATACACGAAACACAAAACTTTCTCCTTTCATAGTTTCCACTAATTGTTTCAGATGAGCACCCAGCGCCATTTCACAAAGCTTGCATGCCTGTGATAAGTTGCCATAGTCTTGATAAAAGTTTTCTAGAGCTGAGCTTTCTCCGCTCTTTTCTTTGGAAAACATGATATTCAAAGGATTCTTCTTTCCCTGCAGAATCTTGTCAAGGTTTTCCCCAACCGTTGTTAAAAGGATTGCAGAATGAAAGAGTGTTGATAGCTCTTGAGTAAATCGGGACGCCTTCAGATATTCCTCTATGTCTTCCGATGTTTTTGGATCTGTAGCAACTTTCCAAATCTTATTCTCAAGACATGTGGTTCAATATTCCGCCTTGAAGAGCACTTGCATCATCAACCAAAAATAGTTGCGGTGTTTTCCACTTATCTGGAGCTCTTGAAATAGTTGTTTCTCCTCAAAAGCAACCCCTCTTTCAGGTTTCCAACCACATTGGTAAAGTGCACGAATCATGTTAAACAACGCCAGCTCCTCTAGCATATCAGTCGTTAGCGTCACTTGTGGAACCGGAGATAAACTGTGCCACTCCGTTTCTAAATTTTCAACAAGTGGTTCAACTTGCACGCTGTGTTGCATGGGCCCTAGCTCAACACTTGGCTTCCAAAGTTCCTCCCACATGTCTGGCATGGCGGCTCTTTGTTGGTTTAGTGCAGAGTCCAGCGCGTTCTTTGAAGCTTGAGCAATATCACAGTCAGTTATCAAAGAAATCGGAGCTCCTTTCGAGTCTAACAACACGACAAAAATCCGTCCTTCCTGGATATATGAGTAGATGTAGTATTCCTCATCCTGGGGTTGGGATAGCCAAATAAACTTTCCAATTTTAATTGGTAAAAATAATTTCTTGTTGACTTCTTCACCAACGTGTCGGAGCAATGCTGTTTGAAGCATGGCATCTAAAATGCAAGGGTGGATGATATATTCTCCTGTGTTTTCTTGTAAAGTTTTTATTTTTGACAGAATATTTCCACTTTGGTCATCCACCCAAACTTTCTCCAGCGTTTGAAAAGAAGGACCAAACATGTAGCCAGCGGAAGCCCATTTGTTGTAATTCATGAAGGAAGTGTTGGGTGAAGTTTTTCTCATTTGGAGAATTTTTTCAGAATCAATTTTCACCGTTGTTTCCAATGGGTCAGTTGTCAGCGAGAAGGTAGCTGTGGCGTGAGTCAGCCAACTATTTTTTTCTGTGCTTTCTCTTTGCTGAACGATCTTAATTTGAAGTTGGCTCAAATTACCTTCAACCACAGTTTGGATTTGTGGAGATTTGGACTCTTCCAGGAAGAGAGGAGATTCAATGACCAAATTTTCCACTTTCATTGGACGACTTGGTTTTGGAATGGAATTGGTGGCTCCTTCAAACACGAGAAATCCTGCGGCTACACACATTTCTAAAAAGCCGGCTCCTGGGAAAATTAAATGATTCGTAATGAGATGGTCTCTCAGGTATTTCAATTGACTCAAATTGAATGTTGAGTAGAACAGTTTGATAGAGGAGGCGTTGGGAATAGCTGCTCCGACAGTGGGATGAATTGCTGTTGAAGTTGGACTGGAAACCGTCTCAGGCCAATATTTTTTCCCAATAAATGGATAGTGCGGAAGCTGAACCAGATTTCTCTGGTAAAAACTATCAAAGCCTTTCCAATCAACGTGCAAGCCGTTTTATAGATCTTTGCTAATGAATTTAAAATTGTTTCCCAATCGTCTTCATTTCTTTTTTAAGGAAGGAAAGCAAGTAACGCCTTTGTCAATGTTCATCAATGTCAGGGTGGAAAGTACAGGTTGCGGACCGATTTCAGTAAAAGTTGCACATCCCAATTCTACAGCTCTTTCACAAGCATCTTTAAAACGAACTTTTTCTCGTGTTGTTTGATCCAGTATTCTGCATCCAGTTTTGTTTCTACTCGCCCCAACATTCCAGAAATAAAGGTACAGTTGAGCTTGTTAGAATAACTGATACGTTTTGCTAGCTCTCCATATTCCCGAAGAATGGATCAAATTGTCTTGAGTGGAAAGCGTGGGTTGCTGCCAGCATTATACATTTGATGTTGGATTGAGTGCAAAATTCAGAGAATGCTCTAATAACATCAGGTTCACCAGCCAAAACCGTTTGTTCAGATGAATTTACTGCAGCAATGTCAAGCATCTTGTTTTCATCTTTTCCAGAAAAACTTTTTAACAAATTATCAACTCGCCCCAGGTTCGCTTTAATTACGAGCATCTTTCCAGGAGAAAGTTGGTCAATGAGCCGACTCCTTTCAGCGACCAACATTATAGCATCTTCCACAGAAATGATTCCCGCACAGACGGATGCCGCAAACTCGCCCAAACTGTGACCCAACACAAAGTCCGGTTTGACTCCCACGATTCCACAATTTAAAAAGGGCATATTCCAAACAGAAAATTGATGTTTGGCTGTGTATTGTTTTGTTAATAATTGCTTGATTTTCTTGGCTTCCCCACATGGCTTGCTTTACATCAATGTTGTAGTCGTTTTTTAAAATTTGGGCACAATGATCAAAGTGAATTCGGAACTGTTGGTTGGTTTCATAGAGCTCCTTCCCCATTCCTGGATATTGTGAGCCTTGGCCAGTAAAGAGAAAGCAGAGCTTGCTACTTTCTCTTTTTGAGTGAGATTCTCCTCGCAAATAGTTGTTGCCCTCGATTTTCTTCACTAATTCTTCATTTGTGTTACAATGAGCACAAGTCTTTTAGCAAAATCGCTCTTCCAATATTTGCACTAAAAGTGAATCTTGAATTTTGCTTTCATTTGAGGCAAGAAGGTCTTTGTATTTCTCCAATAGAATTCCAAAGCTTGCTCAGATTTTGCAGAATTTTCAATAAATGGGTTGGTTGTTCCATATCATGATGATTGAATAATGAACTGGGTACAGGATTGATATCTGGTTCTCCAATAATGGCATGGGTATCAGCACCTGCGATCCAAAACAGCTAACTCCCGCACAGCGTGACTGATTGGGCTCCGCTGTCCATGGCACTGGTTGGAGTGGAATGGTGGCAGGAACGGCATCAAGATTAATCGTGGGATTCAAAGTTTCCAAGTTCCTATGTGGAGGAATCATATTGTGTTTGAGAGCAAGCACAACTTTGATAACCCAGCTATTCCTGCACAAGCTTCTGTGTGTCCAATATTGGTTTTTCACTGACACCGACAAGCAAAGGTTTCTCTCTTTGAGGTGAATGGTAAGCTTAGCAATCGCAGCTATTCCATAGGATCCCCAACAGGAGTACCTGTCCCGTGAGCTTCAATATAGCTCACTTGTGCACGATTCACACAAGCATCATCCAAAGCATTTTTCATTGCTAAACATTCAGCTCTAACCGTTGGCGTTCCCAAACTTTTGCTGATACCTTCTTGAGAAATTCCCGTGCCCCGAATCAGACCCCAAATTTTATCCCGTTCCGAACGGCATCCGAATAGCGTTTCAAAATCAAAAACGCACACCTTCAGCCCTCCCGAATCCATCCGCGCTTTTGCATCAAAGTTTTGCACAAACCGTCTGGCGAAAGAACGGTTTTAATCTTGTCGCTGTTGAAAGGAGCCAGTAAAAGATTGACACCTCCGACTATCTCCATGTTGGTTTCCCCCCGTTGCAAACTCTTGCAAGCCAAATGAACAGCGACCATGGAGAAGAAAAGCCAGATTCAGTTGAAATGCTTGGTCCTGTCATCCAAAAAGAAAGGACATTCTGGAAGCTGCAGATGCAAATGAATTTCCCATGTAGGTTCTATACAATCTCTCATTCCAATTCTGCAATATATCTCCTATAATCATTTGTCCAAATTCCCATGAAAACTCCTGTGTTCGATCCCATTAAAAGTTGTGGATTGATGGCAGCATCTTCCAACCCTTCCCAAACAACTTCATGCAACATTCGATGCTGAGGATCCATGACGGTTGCTTCCAAGGGACTGATTCCAAAAAAAGTTGCATCAAACTGATCCACTGGCATCTTTAGAAAACCGGCGTTTGTGCTCCGATATTCGGTTCCGTTTGTTATTGATTGCTCTTTTAACCAGCGGAATGGAGGTGGAATGCTTGTTGCATCTTTTCCATTTATCAATATTTCCCAAAACTCGTCTAGATTGTTTGCCCCTGGAAATCTGCAGCTCATCCCGATTATTGCTATGGGCTCGTTGTGGATTGAGAAAGTTGTCACAATTTGAAACAAACTTGTCTGCAATTAGAAATACAATTATACTTTCCCTTTAACTACCCCTGTATACGGAAAATAATGACTTCGTTAGAAACGGACTTACAGTTGGTGCCCATTGAAGCACTGGCAACACATTGGCGTTCGTAAAGTTCAATGTAGTACTTGATGATTACCTAAAGTTAAAAAAAATAATTGTCGATGAACTTTCTCCTATTTCAAATTAAATTCATTTCCATTCACCTATTTTATTCTCAAACTGCATTTTGGTTAATCACCTTTTCAAACAAAGTTTTTGATGAATCTTGTAAGGTGACTGGATTGTGCGGGATGTTCACTATTGAAAATTCGCTGTTCAAAATCATCAAAATTTAAACGTACTAACTACCAAGCACATAAAAAATCTTGTATGGTTTGAATTCTTATTATTTTAAGCTTACCCTTTGAAATCCCCATTTAAATGCAATTTGAAAGCAATTGGGTGGTATTTTTCCAAAAGGAAATCACCAACCGTTGCCAAACCCCGCAAGTGCGTTTCGATCCCGTTTTCCTTTGTTTGTATGCCGTTTAAGTTTATAGCTGCCCGTAATTCTTTAAAAAGCTCGTTAGAAGGCCTGATGAGAAAAAAAGACGAGCCTGGTGTCTTTGTCAAGATGACCACTTGTGTCTGCTTGTGGTCTTCAAATATTCCGTCGGAGTTTTTCAATGCCTAACAGAATATGAGAGTTACATTTATTTATACACTCATACTGTGTCATTGAATGTTCACATATTAAAAGGTTAGTTACCAAGTGAAAGGGAGACAGATACACGCAACTTTCAAAAATGTCCAGGGAGAAACAGAACAGCTTTGCCAAGTCCTCAATGTCGAGATTTTCTTCAAACTGTTCTTCCTCCAGATAAAACAGAAGGTCAAAACTACGACGTAGAGCTTGCCTCAGCATTGGGGAAACTTTCATTGTTGTAATAACCACAATTTTCCGTGTTGTCAACCCATTCTTTAATGAGTAGCAAAGCGCTAAGGCCCTATTAACTTCTTCATCCTTTAGGGCACTCGTAACCCATGCCTGTTTGCTACTTCTCATCCTGTAACAAACCACTGACCGAAATTCCAAGAATTTTTATCACTCGGAAAAAAATCTTAAACGAAAAAATGAAGATAATGTGGAGCACTGGACGGTGACAGTTCCAATTCATGAACTGAAATCATACGTAGAAAAGAACGATCATTATATAAGAAGCAAAAAATGTACAAAAAAAATTACAACTTTCTTCTGTAAAATGAAATGGCTCGTCTCGTAAGAAGAAAAGTTGTCAGATGAAAAATAAGGTGAGTTAAATAATTCCACTCTTGAAAACAGTTGGGTGAGGATGGATTTTGCTGTTAATACATATTCATCAATCGAGCGATGCGATGGTTTTTCTAGTTGTAATAATTCGTTGAAAACCTCTCATGTCTAATAGCTCAAGTATTGGTTTGATCTAAATCCAAGACTCCTTGTTTTGGAGCATGGCGTCCTTGATTAAGATAAAAATTGTGTACTTTGTTACGGGTAGTTTTTTAATGGTGGACATTATTTTTCTTGTTTTTCAGGCATCTTATCACACCACCCTTCTTAAATATGTAATAATAATAAACATAATGACCACCGGTTTTTGCTCAATCTAATGTTATTCTTTTTTGTCTACTAGTTTGCTCTGCTCTCATCTTAATATCATGATTATGATGAATTATAACGAATGTTGGGAAACGATGCTATATTAACGTGGCAGTATTACCCTTTTCTGCTAAGTCCGCCTGTTTTTTTTTCCTATCATGCAGACATATAATTTGCGTACTAATCCTCATATTATATAAAATGATAAAAAATTTTCATTTGTCAATAACAGCAATATACAGCTTTGCTACCAGTTTTGTTTTTTATTAGCAAAAGTGTCAGTTGTGAAGACTAGAATCAATTTAATAATGTAAATTAAGGTATTTATATGTATTTATGCCCTCTTTACAACAAAAGGTTATGCAGTAAAAATGTTTTGGTGAAAGAGATCATACACTAAATCGATTCCCAAATCAAACGTTGCAAAAAAAGAATATAACAATAAACTTTTATTGCTGGAAATATTTCAATGATGATCCTTTGACCATGATATTTTAATTGCAGTGTTCTACTTATTTAATTGGCTCCCCTTCTCAACTCGTTTCTGTTGGTGCAATTACGTTCTTGCTAAAAAAGAAATGTAAAAATAATTTACCAGCGGCAGATTAAATCTACTCAGTGCACATGGAGAAAAGGAAAAAAACAGCTTTGTCATGAATGCTAGACAAAGGGATAATACCGAGTCAGATTCGTCTTGAAACTCTCTCACGAAGAAATCATATATTTTTTCATGAAAAGCCATTCCAATCTAGACATAAATCTATTTTTGTATTTGAAATTTTTAAAGAGTTATACTTACCTTTAAGTTTTAGTTTTATTCTAGCTCTCACACGTGCGTCAGTTGCTGCTTATCAAATCATGCTCATGACAAAAATAGTGTTTTGTGTACAAATTAGCCCCTGCACAAGTAAAAATGGACAATACGATCATTAGTCAACATATAATTTATCGAAATATTTTTGCCCTCACAATTGTTGTTTGAAGTTTTCTCCATTACCCAGGGGTTTAAAAGTATTCTTTTACCAAGTGTAAAAGAATATTCGAGCAAATGTTCAAATGTTGAACAACACCATGCATCAGGTCTTGCATAGTCATACTGGAGTCTAGAAGCACAGAGATTTATTTGCGTAATGAAAGCGATTTATGTAACATGCACTATCTTATTATTAGAGTTTGGAGAGAGAAAGGAAGAGAACAGTATTATTTGTTTTTTGCGCTCACTTTAAAAATATTAAGGCTTGTCCTATGTTTATTGAAAGAAAAACGCGTTGGATTTTAATTCATTGAGAAGATCACCTCTTTGTCAGGGATGAAAAGCTGGCGGACTGAAATGCACATAAATATGACCGTCCTTGTCAATGTGACGTAAGCAATAAAAACCCTGATGGTGGTGATTACTGATTAGACTCAAATCCCTCACGTAGCATCCCTTTCTCCATGAAAAAGTCACCGCATTCTCGATGTAAATGCTGTTGAGTATTTAATTTCTAAGGAGCATTACTCATCTAATTGTTAGCCTTCTTCAAGTTCTTGCTCGTGCATCACCTTTTGCCTCACGGGACGGAGCTTAGTGTAATAAAGGATCTTTGTATATTTTGAGTCTTCTGTTGCATTTATTATATTCGAATTATCTTCATTTTTATCTTATTTATTGGCGGCGATCATTTTTTACTTAACACCTTCGTCCATATGAAATTATTAAACTTTTCCTTCTAAGACGAATAAGACGAAGGTGCACGATTTATTCCTACCGTAGTTAGCGGAATATGCGTCAGTTCTACCTTGCATTGTTATTGCCACAATCAGTAAAATTATCGGTGTGACTCTTTGTTTTGGATTTTTAGGATAAACCACTTTGAGGGTGATATTTATTTAGTATGAGTTGTTGTTTTAATTAAGGATATGAACCCAGAATGCACAACATAAATTTTGTTTTAATAATGAAGACTTTTTATTTTCTTTGTTACACAAACCAAACTACCCTAAAACGTCATTGTAGTACATAAACATGCATCTGAAGAATAAATTTAGCAGGGGGAACAAATCATGAACTGAACCGCAGTCATCGTATATTATGTTAGGCAAAGAAAACTATCCAGGTATCGGATCTTATTCTAAGTAATATATATATATACTGTACCTCATCCGAAACTGGTTCAATTACAAGAAGCAACTTTCATTTTGACCTATAGAAGATGGAATTATTTAATCCCAGTAAAATTGTAAATTCTACCGTGAAACATTATACATGTAAAAATTAATTTGCAGATTTACTTTAAGTAATCACTGATAAGTTTTCTCAGATTAAGAACCTACATAAATATTTGAAGCATCACAGTATACTATTCAAACATTTAATTTTTATCACAGTTTCTTTCTGGCTGAAAAGTAACTTAGTTTTTCACATGGAACAGTTCCACACATTGACAAATCAGCAATTACTGAAGGCACTTGATTCGATCCAGGATTTGAAATTAAACGCAGTAATTTCCTATGATGATGAGGTGGTGCTGTTGGGGTAATAATAGAATTAGGTGACGAAAGAAACCCAACATCGCTCGCTATTAAGTGGTAGGAGTCGGGTTTTAGTGTCAACTCCCTACCAAAAATGGAACTGCTTGCTGGAAGCCCCAGGGTTACTCTCAGATCGTGAATGTAGTCGATTACAGTGGAAATCACTTCAATTTTTGATACCCTAATACAAAAACGACAATTTTAGGATTTAACTAGCTAAGCTAAAACACTTTTTATACATTATTTCTCGATTATTTGATCTCTCT
>LJIJ01001986.1:0-32903 GCA_001718145.1 Orchesella cincta
AATGTAAGAAGAATTGACACTTTAATGGTGCGTATTGTGGATATTTAGTGACTATCATTAAGTACAAAGAGCTACAGTAAATGTGGACTTGAAAATGTTTTAGGAGTAAGGAATATTATTCAGTACAATCGTAATATCGAAAATTTGAAAAAATGCCATGCCACTTAAAGGTTTCACGTTTTGAGAATTCCCATAAGGATTTGTCAATTCAAAAATTCAAGCTCGTCCCTGAGACAAGTATGTCGTGAAACAATTTGTGGGATTATCCATTTATCATATGGACCGATACATTTATAGTTCGATCGGCTGAGGCGAGTGTGTTTTACTCGTAATGTGGATCCTTACAATATGGTTCAATGTGTCGTATGTTATATTATAGCAGAAGGGGCAGCATTTATGTGTCAGAACAAAAAATATCCACGGTGACTGTTTTATATTATCTGAGACTCTTATGTGATATGTGATGAATTAATTAACATCGCCGGTATACGCATTCTGGATTCCCACCTACACATTTATCATAGCAGGCAATTATTGCCGTTGGTAACGGAGTATGTCATTATAGACTAATAATGCGAACTCAAATGTTTTAAATAAATGGTATTATTTTTAGTTGTTTATCAGCGTTAAGTTGAGTGTAATAATTTAACACCAGTGATTAAACATCTACTTCTAGCGCGGTAGGCTGAGGCTTGACGTATAAATTATATAACTAAATTAATTATGCTAATTAATGGTAATCCTATCTAAGGTACTTGATAGATACTTTCAAATAACTTACCAGGAAATAAGGGAGTAGATTGGAAGAAATATTATTGACGCAATATTTTTGATTGGAAAGGTTTTTGTTATGATTCTCAAAACAAGAAAAGTTCTTCAACGGATACACCTATACACGCAGATTACTGCTAATTCTTGATAGAAAGGGCAGAATAACTCAATTAAGGAAAGTGACGGGGTGTGCAATTCCATTTGCAGTTTCAATTCAACTTTGTGTGTTGACATTGAAGGTATAACCAAGTCATAAGGAATGAAATGTAAGAAGATGATGAATTTTTGAACACATTTATTACGGTGAGAACAGTTGGGGAATGTTTAAGAAAAATATTTTTTTCACCTGTATTTCATTTAAAGTTTTGGGTGAAACATTTTAATATTTGATTTAGAAAAACTGTTTACGTTTTTTTTTCACATACAGTACTTCTGGATAATTATTAATTGTTTTGCTCGGAGAATAACGTTTCTAGGTTGGTTTTTATTGGTCCATGTGAAATATTTTTCCATATTTTGGAGCCATAAGTTTAAAAACATACGATTCTTTCTCTGTTACAAATATGGGGAAATTTTGAGGCTTCGAGTATTCTCTCATTTGATACTTTGATATTCGTTTGACTTTATTTTAGCATGTTAATAGTTTATAAATTTATATTGACAGGAACTGTTTTTTAATTGATTGATGTATTTGATAAGTGTTATTAAGTTTTTATGATATTCAGTTTTACTGTAGTACAGAATAGATATTTTATCTAGATGACAAGTACAATAGCTTCCTAACTGTGCTGCATTTAACTGAAAAAACGAATGCTTATCTACGATCTTGTGTGTGCCAATTGGGAGTTACAAATTAAAATAGTCTAAATAGGGATGAAGATGATACCATATTCAATTATATTTTTACACTGCGACTGGATTGACTAGGTTTATCTATAGAATGGTAAAATCATGGGACAAAACAAATGAATGGTATCTGATTATCGGGCAGTAACACACTAATAAGAACTGCATGAAATAACCGAAATGATATTTTATCTTCCAGTCCAGGTAAAGTTGATTTGTATAGAAACAACATAATAACGAATATCAACCACACTATCATAGTGAAGGGTTCATGCCACACGGAAAAACTTTGTTTTAGTCCAGGTTCACCGTCCAACTGGTCATTATGTTTGCATAGTGTGTATGCATTAAAATATTAGGATGATCATGGTGATGATGAACTTAAGTCTTGAACAATAACAATATTTGTCATTTTTCGGAAAACAATGATGTTGAAGTAGTCGAGTCATTGCACTTTGAATAAACCAGGAAATCTGATCAATAAATACGGAGAGAGTAATTCGTACTATTGAAATGCACAATAACGGGCTGCGATGCTAATAGTTTCGTAAACCATCTGAATTAACTAAGAAAAAAATGTATCAGAATCAGGTAGCTAGGGATGTATGATATTTATTATGGTGCAATCTTTGTCTTGTATGCAAATGTAGGTAGAGCATTAGCCTGTGAGGCGTTATCACACTAATAGCTATGTAAATGCAGATGCAATCTTTTCATGAACAGTAGCGACGCAAGTATTGTTGGTATATTGTAGTTTCGTTTTTGTAGTAGAAAGAAAGAAAAATGATCATGCATATAAAAAAGGGTCCACTAAATTTACACCAGCTGCAACAAGTAAGGTAAAACAATTTATTCAATTATTAAAGCATGCAAATACTGTTACCTTGAATGTTCACAAAATATTATATTAACCGACACTGAATATTAAAAATGACATTTTAAACAAAGCAATTATTCAGATAATTTACGAATAAAACGAATAAAAAATTCTGCAATTGGGTAAAAGAGTAAACCAAATATTTTTGTAATGATATAAATCATTAAAAAATTTCACTTCAACGCGCACTCGTGATGAGTTGTGTTGTTGATGTGTGTACTGTTAGCCAACACGGCTAAAGCTGCGTAGTTCTCGGCAATCAATGTTTTGATCGCTGAGACCGAATAGTATGGTTCCCGGATGGACGGGCAGTTCAGTTGCGTTACCTTGTGTGTTCACTCTAATCGTTGTGGTCCCGTTGCTCATGGTAGGCCGCTCGATGTAAAGAGAGCCGCCACCCAAGTCCAATTCCACAAAGTTGCTTCCGAAGCCGCTGCATAACGGCATTGAATACTTTGACACCCCGGCTGCTGTGAAAACCCGCCCGCTAACATCGGACCGAGGAGTGTTGTAAGGAGTCCTCCAATAAGAAGTGGTCCATCGGTGCGCGACGCTTTTTCCAGCTTTTAGTGCCGGTTGAAACTGCTACCACCTTAAAACAGATAACAAGTTGTATTATGTTTTAAAAAAATTACCTGAAAAATAACACCGTTTTAACTTTATACATACCACTAGTACTAATATGCAACACAAATTTAAGATATGTGGCAACGTACGAGTAGTAGTAGGATGAATATTTCTTCATATTCATTGCGATGTTTTCAAATAAGAAGGATTTGGCCTGCCAAGAGATGCACGTTTTCCCTGGAGATGTTGGAGATTGGAGATGCAGGGTATTAATAAATATAGTAGATTTGAATGGCAAGAGATGCAGGTTTAATTGCAACTATTTTTGGTGAAACTTTTTCATACGAAATGGGGAAACTCAATGATGGAATATGCAATCATAATAAAGCATTTGCACTATTGAATTACTTGGGGGTAATTCAAGATTGCGGATAAACTTATTACATACTTCCTTCTCTTAATCACAAAATGAACGCAGTTCATTTAATATTAGGGAGAGATAAAATAATCTTAATTAGGAAAACAGTAAATCAAATGGAAAAAAGGAGACACTAAAAATGATAAAACATTGAAGGTTACATGTAGTCAAATATTGCAAGAGTTTGCAGAAAGAATCTGATCTACTAAATGATTCATAAAACACTGTTTTATAATGTGAATGAATTATACGAGAAGGAACACTATTGTTACGAAAAGTAATGGAACAATTTTTTAGGCAATCTTGATCTAGTAATGGACAGTCGAAGGAGGATAAAAACTAACTGGAACGAAGAGGAAACTGGTAAGTTTGAATTTTTAGAACTTTAATATCTAATATAATGAAGAAAATATGTTGATCCGAATCCGAATTTTAGTGAAGTTGAGCTCGTTACTTTGTTGTAAACCATAAAAGGGCAGATAATCCTTATGTTGTTTATAACGGCTGGAGCTCAGCGGTGACACTAGATGCTTGGATATTCAGCTACTTCCAGAGGCAATGCAAACAGGATGTAAGCAGTGTGTAGAGATCTCCTTTGTTTGGTTACTATTACCAGTCAATGTGACTGGACCACGAAATCTGGGGCGATGCGTTACTTTTCCACCAAGGAAGGCTTTGGTTCTAAATTTTTCTCAGCAAGTGGAGAATTGTTACAGACTATATTTGTCCCAGCTATACGGTTACGAATAATTGCGACGACACTATAAAAGTAAGAGCAGAACAGAATAATGTTTGTTAAACTTGTATTACTGTAACATTGGAGTGAGAAAGATTTCTTCATGATGTTGTTAATCGTTTTGTTGACTACATGTTACCTTGATTTCCACAGGTGAGCTGTATCGTGAGACTGTTGAAAAGGAACTGGAACGTGAGATAGCACTGGTATCGGAGGAGATGGATGTGGACATCGAGGCTGAAACTGTTTGACATGTTTGATTAAAAGCTTGAGTGATGCGGTAGTCCAATTCACAACAAATATGCAGCATATCGTACAGAGTCGGATTGATGAATTACGTCAGGATAGTATAGTGAATGATAACTGAAGTATCAGTTAAGGCTTATCTAGAGAATTTGTTTAGTTATCCGAAAGGATTGTGGCATTAGCTTTGGAGTATGGGAGTAGTGGAAAGGTAACAGAAAGTTAGAGCAGGCGTTATGCTATTATGTATGGGCCAATAGTAAGAATTGGAGAGAACACCTACAAGCCACAGTATTTGCCTAACACTAACCACAAATACGGAATTACAGATGACAACTACGACTTGATCTTAGGAAGACCCGCATATTGCCAAAATCTAGAGTTCTGATAAACTGTTGAGTTGATCCAGATTATATTAACCAAGCTAAGAGTTAGTAAGATTATCTTATTAAAATGCAAGATCAACGTGGTAATTATAGAAATAAGCATAGAAGACAAGTAATTACGGTCCTGGAGATTTGGTCTATGTGACTTTCCCAAATTTAGCCTTACCTCAAGCCGCTAGAGAACTGGCACCTAAGCAACTGGACCCTAAGTGAGTGGTTAAACTAGAGGTATAACGAAAATAAAAAACAAAAGAGTCCTTAGCATCACGACTTGGCGTGTTATTAAACCCATAGACGCGGGAACAAACTCATATCCACATCGACCACCCGAGAAGTAGTGCAAAGCCGTCCACTGTCGGGTTGGAAAGGGATGTTGGAAACACATGAGTAGAGTCTGAAGCATTACGCCCCTATAACAAGAACTCACCTGGTTTGGCAATTTCCATGCATTGAATGCAGTACAAAAACTGCCGGTCGGTTAATCCCGCAAATTTTCCTGTCGTTATCCGAAGCCAAGGTATTCCCCGGGTAGACTAATGTTTACTGGGGTACCTCGTGATAAGGCGGCATCAGAACTTTTAAGAGCAAGAACATCGGCAAGACATTCATCTTGGGACTCAAAACAGGTCGACAACGAAGAAAGTAAAAGGGAAAAAAGGAAGACTGAGAAATAGAAGGTTGAAAGTTGATTGATGTTCCACTCCACGTCCATCTTATTTTCTGATCGAATGAATAGCCTTATCATATCAGACCATCTGATCAAACCAACATCCGCATCCGACAAGAAAAGCGCTGTGTCGGGTAAAAACAGTTAAATATGCAAACGAGAATTCATCGGAATCGAAGACAAACGATATTCATATAAATTCATGAAAAATCATGTACGAAATACGAATAAAATCTACAGCAGTGTAGTAAAGGAACTGAATAGGAACCCATTCAAACTGCATTGCTGGCATTGTAAGACCAGGCAGAATGGAAAGGTACACATATACATTAGCTATGTAAAGAAGCAACCTCAGCTGTATAGCTGTTCATGTGGACAACAGCAATCAGCAGAACGATCATTTGAAAAAGGAGCAACATCAGCTGTGACGGCCGAGTAAAGAAAAGAAAGATAGCCATTGGGCAGACAAAGTTTCACAGTACGCGGATTGGCGTGAAGTAGATGGAATTTCAGTAAGTATTCAGTGTTACGTAAATGAGAGCATGAATAAGTAAGTACATTTGTAAGAGAGATATTAGGCAATAGTGAGTAGATGATAAGCTTTAAGTGGTAGCATATTCAGTAAATAGTAATGATGAACAGTTTTAGTTAAATTAGCATTTATAATGATTTCAGTCGAGGTCGACTGTTTTTCTTAGTATCGGAGAGTTAGCCAGATAGAAAAACTCAACTTGGTATTTGAGTGCGTTTCGTCGTCTCGGTTAGGAGATCGCGAGAGAGTGCACTCAAAAGAAACTGGGAAGCTCACATTCCCACACCACACAGACGTTGCTTTGTGAGTACACGGTAAAATATCAAGGTTATAGAATGTGTAGATAATTTACAATCAGGATGTCACGCAAGGTTATCCCTTCACCACTGCCACGCACATGTAAGACAATCAAAATCTTTTCATTTCCTATTAGCATATGTTTAGACTGTAATTAAAAATTGGTTGTGCCTATATTACACAATCAGTCTTTAAGACGCAGTTTGACGTACCGCTACTACCTTTGGAGATTAAAACCCTCCCAGGTAGGCAGCTCTTCTTGATTTATTTCCCTCAGAATGTGAGTAAAACACCATCAGTATTTTTACAGCGTTGAGCATCTGGTTAGTTTGGAGGGAGACGTTAGGTTTCCTAGGATGAAATTAAAATTCCTATCCTTGAAGTACAAGGCCGACACTGTTTGTTGAAGCTCAGAAGGCATAATTCAGATATTATGGGAACCTTCCTTAAAAAAGTGGGTTAAATCAAAATTTATTCCACATGCAGCCACATATATGAAAATAAAACATCCTGCAGAGAGTAACTTATATTTAAAAAAGTAGATCTGTACAAATAAAAAATATTTTTTCTTATAAAATAACCTTAATGCATTTGGCATATTCAGCGCGGGTATTGCTGAGAAAAGTGTTGATTTATATATGTCATTAAAATTGGGCAACAATTTTACCTTCAATATAGCTGTGGCATAAATTGGCAGCTATATTATTATATTGAATTGAGTAATGTATAATGTTTTGGATATTATGCAAACAATTATTAACCATTAAAATAGAATAAGTTTTCACTACGGCTAGTTATTAGTTTCTGCTACCACATTATGCTTAAATTAATAGCTGTGTGGGCGGATGATTCCCATGATAGTTGTAGGCCGTTGTACCCGTAAAGACGTACTTGTCTGAGTAAAATTTTACGTGAGACTAGTCAAGATTATGAATGGTAAAAACGCATGTAGTGTAGCTTTATAACTGAACATATATTTGTAAAAATGATACGCAATGAATGTGTATAGATTTGTAGTAGATTCATACAAGCCGTCTCTTCTGTCAAAATGAAACTACTTTTATACAAACTATCTATACCCTGGTTATAATAACCATACAAATATTTCTGTATTGTATTCTTTTAGATACTTCTATGTTAAATAGTTCAGAATAAAAAATCGTGAAATCGTGTGGTCTGGCCGAATTCATTTCTATACCGTCGGAATCCACGACTTTAGAGCCGCTAATATCTACGAGTAGAAGGCCAAAAAGAAATAGTTTCATATTACTTAGCTTCAAAAACGTGAGCAGAATGATGTTCCTACAGTATTCTCTGGTGATTGATAATGGGAACGAAGTAACGGCACCTTTTTAAACGAAATTTTGAATTTCATGAATATCAATGAAACATTGGTAAGAGAATTTGCGGTAAAATATACTATCGAAATTGTATATTAAGCAGTTTAACCATTTTTAAGTTAACTGAATATGATAAATTCGTAAATAAATGTACAAAAAATGCAATTTTGGGAAAGAAAAGAGGGATGCTCCTTGTGTAACCATCTCTTTTTTCTCCTGCTTGAGTTCAGTCACATGAACAGGATGAGTCAAATAGAAGGTTAGGTATCGAAGCTACTTTTCTGAATTCATTTTTATCACTGCCAAGCGAAGAAGTCAACATCAGCTTTTCAAAAGGAAGGGAGAATCGGAAAATTCTTTTTAGGAGATAAGAAACTTTTAGTTTGAGGCAGTGAACAAAACAAATTTGTAGTTTGGTATTACTAATAAGTTTAGTTGTGTAAGGAAAAATACATGACTTGTTCCCATGAACTTGGGGTTGGCCTTTGTTAAGTTTATCCGAACCAGTTTATATTGACGGGAAATTATGTACACGAAACTATATTGTTACGCCAAGAATATTACTGCAAGGAGCACAAAAATCTTTGTTACTTTTATGAAATGATGATGATGATGGTGAAGTCGATACATGAGTTTTCTAACAGTAAATTCGGCTGTCTGCTCTCAAAACCTAAACACTTAGCAAAGGAATAACGGTTTATTTACAACTCGAATTTCACTAACTATATGTATATTTAAAATAAGTGCATTTGTTTGTACAATTCGAAGTTTATATTGTTTTAAATTATATAAATAAGTAACTTATTATATTTAAATAATCGTATTATGCTTTTAAGGGTACCAAAAACCAATTTTATATCGATGGGAATGTTTATACTGAAAGAAATTTAAAACATAATATCTGTTTCCAATTCTGATGGTATCTGTTGTTAACTTTCTGACATCCTTCTTATTTGCAATTTTAATAATTATTATTATCATTTCACAAGTTTTCCATTGAGTGTCAACCCGTTCAAATTTGTAAATCACTCGATTTTTTACAATAAATATATCATAAAATTAAAAAATCATGATAAGATTACAAATCTGTCTTGCAATGCTGTTATGCATTTAAAATTGAAATGTATCCAAGTTGAATTCTCTCACTCCTGTTTCATCAGTTTCCTTGCACAAATACAAAGTCGTAACCCGATTCGATTTCTATTTAACAATGAAAGCGACATTCAAAATTTATTCATGGACTTTGTGGTTGCGATTCCCTTCAATTAAAAACCCCAATAGTTTCAGGATAAATCGGTCTGGACAAACTAACTATTTAATAACATTCCCAGTGTTTTCAAAGAAGTTTCTTTAATGATATGTAGCTCATGTTCGAGAGCCTTTTCTCCATCCTTTACCTCTTATGATTGAATATCGGTCGACCAAACGTTCCACAAACCCATAAAAAACGGCGTAGACCTCTTTTATGCACATACACTTTCAGTTAATTTTTATTACATTTTTAGGAAACAGCATGCTTTGCTCTGTTCATCAACTGTGGGTCTACTCACATAATATTGCTGAAACTGACCAAACCAATTATTTTTTTCATCTGCATTTACATTTATATGCTACTTAATGAGTAAGTTTTGCTGTGCCAAGAGGTTTATGTTTACTTCCATTTTGGTATTGTACAACGTTTTCAAATTACTAATAGCGTACTATCAAATTATAGACAACTCACTGAAGCATTAATCCTTCTTTAGTTTCTCTGCAGAAAAATAGTTTACAAAACACGTTAAAATATGATGTTATGGGAAATTAAATAAAAACCGTAATATTTTAATAGCCAAGTACGGAAAGCAAACCCAATTAATCCGCAACCAACTTTTTTTATTGCCAAATTCCTACTACGTCCATTTAATACAAATAGGTGTAGTAGTAATTTCACTTTTAAACCCCCGAAGAAATCATTATCAACCAAAACTTCCAAGCATTGCATATATTTCTCGCATCTTCAGAAGAGATAACCAGATTGGATTGGATTAGATTGGAAGATATATGATTGAATGAGGCTTTCTTAAGAAACTGTCATTAAATGCACAGCCTAAACCCGTCTAGAAAACTTTGTTGAAATCTGCCGAGAAAACGATCAATCCTCAGGAAGAACCTAATTTTCTTTTGCAAACGGCAGATACATCAATGGAGAAACGTTTAAGTAGGTTGAACTAGAAATTAATGTGGTTTCATCGTCACAGAATTTGCATGGAAGCCGAGTTATTGCTTTCTCTTTTTTTACTGAGGACTAATATAATTTCACTACAACCGTCTTAGTTCTATGGGAAAACACAATAGTGAAATGGACTACTATGATTTGTGATCATTGATTTATATTTTATTTACGTTCATTTTGAAACAAGGTGTAGTAGCTCATTTAAAATGTATGCTATTTCTTCTCATTCTACTTAACTTTTATTTCATTTGAGAAAACCTAAACTCTTAATGTAAAATCACTGTCTTCTCATCAATAGGGTAAAGGAAAGTGATTAAAATTTAGGGAACAGAAAGTCGAGTGGTAGCTGCATCTTTTAACGATAAGATTTTTTATATACACATGAGCCGGAAACGCAATCATTCTACTTCAATTGGATTTTAAAAACACAACTATTTTTAATATATTCTTTCAGGTAGTGTGCAATTCAGAATGTTCCGGTTACATATCAGTTTCCAGTATTAAAAAAGTTATGAACGACAAGGAGAAACTGCGTGAGTGGATGGTGCATGTTAATTAAAGTATTGACTTGATGATAAATAAATGGAGTTGGTCCAAGTCACAGTTCCATGAACTAGGAATATTTAGCCATTTATTACATAAAAAATATGTAACAGAAAAATGTATTTTTACGACAAAATACATTCCGCCTGAATTTGTTTTCAACCAGAGCTGATGTCATCAGTTGCCCCCGGCCATAGCAAATGTTTCCAGCTCGGAATTCATTCGAGTTTTCAGTGCATCCATTTGATGGATGCAAACATTCAACGGTGGAATGAGAAAGAGATGTTCCCACTCATCAGCAAGCAGTGTGGGAAGCTCCTTATTCAGTCCTTTGAAGAGCGCATAACTAAAACAAAACCATTATTAACATTATAATCACTAATGACTTACAAAATTTGGTAAATATTGTGTCTAAAAAAATGTATTACTTTTTATCCGATTCAAAAAACTGACTCAGTTTTGTCAACTGCTTATGCGAAAAAGTATCAAGGGCTAAAGCCGGACGTCCAATATCCCGTAACTCTTTCTCCACATATTCATAAACTTTCAGTGCTTCGTCAACCTTGTTCCAAAAGATGCAGTACTGTTTGTTCAATTCCCTTTCCACCTCAGAAATCCTGACATATTCCATTCTCAACTCTTTGAACACCGGATGAGGATGCGACATTGCCGGAGTGGGCAGCCTAATTTTCAAAAATTCTGAATATCGGCTGCTGAACTTATCACACTGTAATGATAATGAAAAGGTTTAGATTGATATTTTCAAAAAATTAGAGCTTGCTTAACTGCTTCCAATAATTGTTTAAATTACCGTTTCCAGCAGGGCTGCAAGTAATGGAGGATTTTTGAGAAGAAGCAATTTGATTCGCTCCACTTCTGCAGTGGTTTCTTTATAATTTTCCATTTTGCAACTCACCAAAAACCTAGAATGAAAATAATATCAAATCAGTTTACATTTTGTAAATTAAGTCGCATACAAATAACAAATAGCAAATATATAATACTTTCTCAATGCTTAATATTTCAACACAAATATTTCTAATAATTCAGTTTTCAAAATACTAAAAATGTTATTACTTGACGTAGAAAAAGTATGTGTACAGTCCAAGCAAGTATGAACATATGGGCGTTGTCCTTGATTTGAAACAAGAACTCGAGTAGATGTAAATTGTTTTCTAAGGAAGAAGAAGCCCAACGTAGAGGTAAAGGATGTGTGTGTGGACGAGTCTCACAACACCCATTCTTATATTCATAATCTTCTCATGATCACCTCAGCAAACCATCCACTCGTTTTATGCAACATACAAATGCATAATACTCAAGCTCAAGCTACTTATAACCATATTTATATCTAGATGTTCAAACAAAGCGAATATTCTCTCTGCTGATCTATTACAATAACCTGTGTAAAAACAATGGATATTTAAGATATCTCACAAGCAAATGCATGAACATGTATATATATCAGAAAATGCATACGTAGCTTCAGTTTACCTTTCGAGCTGAAGTGTTCTTCTCTTTACATAGATTTTGGAAAGACTAAATAGCCAAAATTTCACGCTAGACGACTTGTATTTTGAATTGTAAAGTGAAAATACACAATTCTTATGCACACATAACTTTATCTGTTTGTGTTTAAGTAGCAGATGTGAGGAAAGAGATGTAATTTCATCATTGCAAACTTTACTTGAGAATCATCATCGTCAAAAGTAAAGATTGATGTTGAAAACAGAATGTAGTGGGCTATAATCCGCCCAGCATGAATTTGGAATGATGAGATTGAGAGTCGATGAAAAGTTTAACAACTCGTAGTCGTCGGCGTAAAAATTTCATTTTGTAATAATTTCTGGTAATTCAGACTGAAGCATTTATTTGGTTTTTGTAGACTCTTTTTGGGTGCTAGTTTTAATCATTATGTCCGTTCAATTTATTTACAAAAACTGTGGTACCCATATGTAAAGTATTTGCGTCTTTCCAAATTAAGTGACTGCCAACTGCAGCAGAGGTAGAGCAGAAGGTATGTTTACACAGTTTTGAACAAACACGTCCCTATTTTTTCAACGAATTTTGGAAAAACATGAAAGGTAGCCAATACAGTCACAAGTGAACATTAGCTACTTAATTCTCTACTTTTCTTAAAATCCAGCTTTTTCAGACCAATGAAAACACGTTAAAATTTACAGAGGGCCTTTAGAAACAGTCAACCGTAGTGACACTTCATGACATGAAAGCTGTAGTTTAAAGCAAATTCCGTTCCTTTTTCATACTACAGTTCCAAACAGTTGTCTTAAAACCGATTAGGTGACAGAAATGTCATGATTAAACTCAAAAATTAAACTTTGACTAATGCTGCAATGATAAACCTGGATTTGCATGGCTCGCTTAGCTTTTATTACAATTTTCATATATTCATATCTACATGCCTGCTACGGCTTCCTGCCCTTTTTTAAGCAATAGTACGAATTGTGTTTGTTACCAAGTCATCAAAATCGAATGGAGCAAGGCGACATGACGTGGATATCTTCAGTCTTTTTGAGCTGTCAACTTTCTGATCATGCAACCAGTTTTTTGCTCGAAGATGAAAGCATCTGAGAGATTACGTGGAGAAAAGCAGGAGGACTTTTACACGGTGTGCTAATACATAAGTCCACGCTCTTTTCAAAAATACTCACGAGTGTGCATGATAGTAGTGGCTTTGCATTTTAGGATCATTTCCATTATGTAATTTAAGCTTCTTATACGTTTTGGTTGCATTTCTAGTCTTGTTACTAGTATACAAGCCTCCCACGCTGTAACTAACTAATTGCCTACCATTATCCATATTTTTAATCGTACGTCCTTTCTCAACATTGGCTTATCATAAATAAAACGACAACTTATGCCCTGGGTGGACTAATTAGTCCGTAATATTTACTTTATACCTATTAAATGCGAAACCGGACAACCATACATATACATATATGTATATTCCTCAAAGTAGTTTTACATATATGTGCACTAGAATTATACTTCTAGAGCAGACAAACTAAAATGCAGTGAAAACTTTGCACGTACATTTATTTTCACAATTCATACGATTAGAGAAAGATAGGTTAGATTCATCTTCAAGAGTATGATTGAGACAGGCAATCTACAGCCACAAACAAGTAAAACACAGTATATTATTCACAATAAAGTACATACAAATCAAATTCCATTTGGTTAAATATCATTACCCACATCTAAATTGAACTATTTAATCTTTCACCATTCGGAATCTTCCAGTTACTAGTGTTGTACGCTCGTTTAGTTGTTCGCATGAAAATAAATGCAATGGATGTTAGGTGCATAAAACTGATGATGGTTAGATGGTTACAGGTAAAATATGATGCTGAGTCTACTCAATCAAGTGAATAATAGCTACAGGCGAGGTATATACTTGAAATAAGAAAAGGGAATCTTTACTCGTCAAAATAAGAACTGGGGGAAATGAAGAATCGATAGTCAGTCAGACATAGTGCATGGCAGCACGTAAACGAAAAGTGAGCTGAAGTATTTAGGTTCGAGACGCCTTTTATAGGCTGGAAAACGTATTCATACAATGAGAATTGAGACAGGGAAAATTGTGACATTGGGGATTAGAAGTAAGTATTTTTAGACAATGAGTGAATGGTTCACAAGAGTTCAAACATCGAGAATAAGGACATTTACATTAAGATTAGAATAGTGTGTATCTGCATGTCATTAAAATGTGGATTGGATTTGAACATTAGAATTATACATGAAATGATTTAGGCAAAGGTACATAAAAAATCATCATATTAAGTAAAAAACAAGTTGACAATAAATGTCTTGAAAGAAAAATACACACACTCTCCACGACCAAAAAGCTTAAAAATCTACATTACGTTCGCGACACTGCCCGCGTTGCTCTGAAAGAGCAATTAAATATTCAAATAAGGGGTGATGACCACAGAAAGAAAGGTTGAGCTAAATCCAGTTCCAGGCACAGAGGAAGACAGAAAATTTTCACATTCATACAGTCACTGGTACCGCATTTTACAACGATTAAGGCTGATAAGCCGCCCAGTGGTGCAGGTTTTAGATAGAGAGTCACTGGTACTGCCGATGAAGACAATTAAGACTGTTAAGTCGCCCAGTGGTGCTGTTCATACGAAAGACAGTGCCCAGAAACTGAAAATAGCCAACAAAAATGAAACAAAAATTAGGCAAGCGTCAATTCTACAAAATGAATATATGATATGGGTATCTAATTGTCAATGAGTAGTGGGGGTATTAGCTTTTGGATTGGTCGCTTCAAGGTGGTGGTTGAAGTTTTAATAGTAACGACGCGAGTCTTGCCATCATCACCAGGGTGGGTTTCAAGGATTCGTCCTACTTTCCACTGACCAGGGGACGTAGAGTCTTCTTTGATGATGACCATATCGCCGACTTCTAGATTAGCTTGCTCCTTCCTCACTTCTGTCGCTGCTGCAACGTGTTGAGGTACTCAAGGCTCCATCTCCTCCAAAAATGCTGGACCGGAGCTGCTGTCGCTGCAAATGCCAAGCCTATTCTCCTTCACGCCGTTGAGGGGCTCATCTGGAACAGCTACAAGTCTTTCTCCAATGAGAAAATGTCCAGGAGTGAGTGGGTTGAGGTCGCAAGGATCGCTGGATGGGGCGCACAAGGGCGAGAGTTCAAAACCGCTTCCACTTGGCAGAGGACGGTTTGGAACTGTTCGAAAGTAAAAATAGAATTATTCATTACTCTTTTCAGATGAAATTTCGCCGACTTCACAGCTGCTTCCCAAAGTCCGCCATGATGAGGGCTGAGGGAGTTGAAATGCCAGAAATTCCAGAGGATGAGAGATTGTCGGTAATCTCATTAATGTGCTGTTGAGATTTAATAAGTTGCTGGAGTTCTCTGTCTGCTCCTACAAAATTCGTTCCACAGTCGCTAAATATGTTAGCGCATAACCTCGTCTTGAAACAAACCGTCGGGTAGCAATGAAGGCTCCGTTGATAAGTCACTGACCGCTTCAAGATGAACCGCCTTTGTCACCATACATACAAATACACACAAGTAGGACTTGTATGATAGTTGGCTTCTCCCTTTCATGTTTTTCAATAAAAACGGTCCTGCGTAGTCAACACCAGTATTATAAATGGGCGAGCTGGAGTAACTCGTGCTGGAAGTTGGCCCATCAGTTGTTCTGCTGCTGCTGCTCTGTGCTTCCTACAGGTCACGCATTTTCGAACAAGAAAACGCACAATGTCACGCCCTTGAAGAATCCAATATTCAGTCAACAATGCTGACCACGTAGATTGAAAACCTCCATGAAGGTGTTGTTGATGAATTGATTGAATTATGAGGGTGGTGAGGTGGCTTCTTTTTGGTAAAATTATTTGGTGCTTTTTCTGTTCGGGTAGAGTAGCATGCTCCAGTCGTCCTCCAACACGAAGGATACCATTGCCATCCAGGTAAGGATGAAGTTGATTCAGTTTACTTGCTGGGGGAATAGGTTTCTTGTTTTGCAAATTGTGAATTTCAGTTGAAAATGAATGCTGTTGAACTTCCTTGACCACAGTATGAGAGCTTGGTTAAGCTCGAGAGTTGTGAGAAATCCTTGTTTTCTCAGCTGTGGAGATTTAATCTTCATGTTATGAATGAAACGTAGCATGTAAGCAGTTACTCGTTTCAATCTCGTGAGGGTTGAAAATCGTTCCAATATAGATAATGAAAATTCGCTGTGGTTTGATACCAGTTTGATCTTCCGCTCTTCTAAGTCGGCTTCTTGGTGAAGTGGGTTGGGAGTAAA
Source organism: Orchesella cincta (assembly GCA_001718145.1). NCBI lineage: Eukaryota > Metazoa > Arthropoda > Collembola > Entomobryomorpha > Orchesellidae > Orchesella > Orchesella cincta. Next base: position 16,236 of record LJIJ01001986.1, read on the forward strand.
TAATGGTAAATGTTGGTCATTTAGCCATTCAGGTCCAGTCCATAGAAATTTGTTGTTGAGTGCTTGTTTCACTGTTATGCCTCGTGATACAAGATCCGCTGGGTTTTGAAGACCTGGAACATGACGCCAGCACTCCACCGGAACGTTATCTTGAATTTGAGCCACTCTGTTGGCTACAAAGGTCTGCCACCGCCGGGGATGAGCAGCTATCCAACGAAGAACGATGGTTGAGTCGCACCACGTAAACACATCACATTCTAATTTGAGAGCTTGTCTAACTGCAACAATTAAATTTGATAACACAAGCGCACCACATAGTTCCAATCGGGCAAGTGTTAATTGTTTCATGGGTGCTACCTTGGCTTTACTAGTTACGAAACTTACACGAACAGATCCATCCTCATTTATGATTCGAATGTAAACAATGCCACCATACGCCTTCTCGGAGGCGTCGCAAAATCCGTGGAGCTCATAGCGTGTTGCTGTTGGAGTTGTGATACACCGAGGGATGATAATGAGTGGGATGTCTTCAAGTTCGCTGCAATACTCGTTCCACTGCTGCTGGAATTCTGGAGGTACTGCATCGTCCCAGCCAATTGATAACTTCCACAGCTCCTGCATGATTAATTTAGCCCGAATTTACTGCTGATAGGAAACCTAGTGGGTCGAAAACTCGTGCTAATCAGAAAGTAAAATACGTTTGGTTAGTATTTCACAATGCTTCATTTCAAATTATTGAAAGTAAATGTATCTTGAGCTGGGTTCCACTGCACACCAAGAGCCTTGATGGCGTCTTGCTTGTCAAAGGTGAGTGGGTCGGTTTCTCTGAGGTCTTCGGGAATTGCTGTTAACACGGTTGTGTTATTTGACGCCCATTTGCGTAACTCAAGTTTTGCGCTGGACATGCATCAGTGAGTTCATTGTATAACTCAATACCTTTTTCTGCTGTAGAAGTGCCAGTCATTACGTCATCCACGTAAAGGTCATCTGTGATTACTTGTGATGCTGTGGGATGGGTTGATTTGCAATCTTTTCCCAACTCCTGTATGCTGCGGGTTGCTAAAGCTGGTGCATCTGCTGTGCCGTACGTCACTGTCAACAATCTGTAATCTGAAATGGGTTGAGTGGGGAGTCTCTCCAAACTATTCTGTGATAGTCAGCATCCTCCTTTCGTAGTCTGAACTGCCGGTACATTTTGTGATGTCGGCCTTCATGACGATGATGTGAACTCGAACCGTAATAGAATGGAGTAGAGGTCATCCTGCACTGTTGCTCCAACATCACGGTATCGTTGAGTGATAAACCTGAGGTGGTTGCTGCTGAACCATCAAATACTACCCTGAATTTGGTAGTGCTGCTGCTATTTAAACAAAGTGGTGAGGAAGATAGTAAGTAGATCCTACGTCTTCTTCGCCTCGTCAGCTGGAATCTTTTCCATATGTCCCAGTTGGAGGTACTCGTCCATAAACTGTTTGTATTGCTTGTGGTAATCTTCATTACGCATCAATCTCCGCTCAACTTGCTGGAAACGACGAATTGCTGTAGATCTGGATGACCCAAGCTGAGTTTGTTTCCCGTTGAATGGAGTTGGAACTATGTATCTTCCTTCCTTGTCACGAGATACATGTTCAACATAGATTGCTTCAAATTCTTTTTCCTCCTTGGTGAGGTGCTTTGTTTGGGGTGGTTCCTCAACAGTCCAGAACCGCTCGAGAATGGTATCCACCTCAACTTCTGTGTGATGCGATTGGATGATGGGATGAGCGATTGGTACTCTTCCGGTCAACACCCAACCAAACATGCTGTCCTGTGCAATGGGTGCATTGAGTGACCCAACGACTTTGGCTTCCTTCAAGATTGCTGCTGAGTAGTCTGCTCCAAGCAGAATGTCTACTGGTCCCGGCTCGTGGAACTGTGGATCAGCTAACTCCAATCCTTGCAAATGATTCCAAACTGGGGAACACGAGTATCTTGGTAGGTACCCTGTGACTTTGGTAAGATGTGGGCTGCAATATCATACGAATCATTGGTTATTCGTGAAAATAATGTGCAATTAACCAAACCACGGGTAGTTCCAATCGTGGTGATGAAACTCCTTTGACCTGAATGCTGCTAGCTTGGCGCTTGAGACCAAGCAAACGAACACATTCCTCTGTGATGAAGGTACCCTCAGAACCGGAATCAAATAGTACTCGCACGTATTGATCGCCGTGGCTCCTGGACTTGACCTTCACAACTGCTGTTGACAATAGAACTTGTGTATCATGTTGAGTTGAATGAGCATGATGAGAATTAACTCCTGGGCGATTCTCAGCTGCTGCTATGGGTTGAGGTGGTGGTGCTCTGGGTTGACCCTCCACGGCTCTATCAACATGAAGTAAAGTATGATGTTTGGAACCACACTTTCTACACTTAGACTTTGATTGGCAATTGTTGATGCGGTGATCCTTCCGCAAACAATTAAAACATCTGTGACTCTGCTTGACCAAGGTACTCCGTTCGGCTGGAGACTTGGACAGGAAAGGTTTCACATTTGTAGAGAAAATGATCAGCATTGCAAATGGACACTTCTCGTTGAAGCGTGATGAGATGCAACATGACTGCGTATTTTCCGGTTGATTGTTTGTGGCTGCTTGCTCCACTAGCTAACAAACCACGGACTCCTTGAAAGTAGGTGAGTTGGTCCCGGTGAGCTTGACTGCCCACTCGCGACGCGTATTACTATCAAGCTTCTTCACTGTAAAAAACACTAAAATGTGATCCCAGTGCTCCACTGGAACCTTTATAACTCTTAGCGCTCGAACACACTCCATTGTATTATCTAAAAGTTTCTGTAGGTCGACTGCTGATTCATTGATGAGAGGTTTTGGCTCAAATAACCTCTTGAGTAAAGATGTGATGATTTCACGTTGATTGTTGTATCTGGAATTTAGGAGGTCCCACGCGTCCTTATAGTTGGCGTCTGTGACTTGAAGCGATCGGATGAGGGATTCAGGTTCGTCCTTCACCGCTGACTTCAGGTACTGCAACTTCTGGGCGTCGGTGAGACTGTTGTTGGCGTCAATGGTGGCAGCAAATAGTCTTTGAATGATGTCCATGTGTCGAATGATCCATTAAAAATGGGAAGTTCTAGCCTTGGTAGCTTGACATCGGCACGAGAGCTGTTACTAGTTGGTGCTGGAATATTTCCTAAAATGTTTTGTTTGATATCCAATAGTTTGACCCTGATTTGTTGGTATACGTCCATCATTGGAGAGTAAACAGCTTCTTGCGTATCAACGTCAGTTTCCGAAGTACAAACTAGAATAATTTTTTCGTGACAAAGGTCTAGTTTTTCCATTGTTTTGGACCCAGTGTCAAGGAAACACTCAACTTCTGTTAAAGTTAATGGTGTCGGGTGATTCTCAACATCAGTCAAAAGCTTCTTCAACTTTTTGAAGAAGGAATAACGCTGCACAATTTCACCAGCCATTATCACTTGTGAGAAAACTGAGAGAACAACAAACTTGCACAGAAAAGGATCAGTCGTGAAGATTTGGTTTTTTAACCGTCAAATCTTGAATTAAAATTAAACTACACAACTAAAAATCCGTTCGATAAGGACCATGTTTACGCTCGTTTAGTTGTTCGCATGAAAATAAAATGCAATGGATGTTGGTTGCATAAAATGAAGATGATTAGGATGGTTACAGGTAAAAAATGATGCTGAGTCTACTCAATCAAGTGAATAATAGCTACAGGAGGTATGTACTTGAAATAAGAAAAGGAAATCTTTACTCGTCAAATAAGAACTGGGGAAAAGAAGAATCTATAGTCAGTCAGACATAGTGCATGGCAGCACGTAAAAGATAAAGTGAGCTGAAGTTGTGAGGTTCGAGACGCCTTTTATAGGCTGGAAAAAGTAGTCATACAATGAGAATTGAGACAGGGAAAATTGTGACATTGGGGATTAGAAGTAAGTAGTTTAGACAATGAGTTCACAAGAGTTCAAACATCGAGAATAAGAACATTCACAATTAAGATTAGAATAGTCGCTGTGGACCTGCATAACATTAAAACGTGGATTGGATTTGAACATTGGAATTATATACATGAAATGGTTTAGGCAAAGGAACATGAAAATCATCATATTAAGTAAAATACAAGTTGACCACAAAATGTCTTGAAAGAAAAATATACACACTCTCTCTCCACGACCAACAAAGCTAAAAATCTACATTACGTTCGCGACAATCAGGATTCGGAAGCCTCAACCCGTTTTGTAATTCATTAGCAAAATCCACAGTCCAGTTCAGTCCGGCATACGGTATTTTGCCTGAAACCCGAGACACCAAAATATTTTTTTAAAATTGCCTTCCATTTGAAATCCTATTAGCAATCGAAATATGTACCAATTGTGTATATTTCCCAAAGAGTAACTCCATAACTCCACAAGTCGGTTTTTGATGTAAATTCCATTTTCGTCAAGGACTCAGGCGCCATCCATTTCCAGGGAAGCGGTTCTTGTGAAGATTTCACGTACTTTTGGTACTCGTACAGTTTACGAGAAAGACCAAAATCCCCAATTTTGCAAACCAAGTTTTCATCCAGTAACACGTTTCGCGTGGACAAATCCCCGTGAACGACATGTCTACTTTCTATATATTCCATTCCTTTCGCGATCTCCCATGCAAAAATATTGAGGTCGCGGAAGAAGAGAACTGTGCCACCTATTTCCGTAGCTTGATCATGATTAGACGCATTTTGAGAAGTAACATTCTTTTTCTTTCTCAAAAAGGCTTCCAACGAACCCAATGCGCACAACTCGGTTGAAATATACAAAACACCTAAAAATGTTTTTTATTGTATTATGAACAAGCAGCTTAGATTGACGGTTACATCGTTTGGATTGAATATGGACCTACCCTTGTGAATTTCGTCTACGCATGCTCCAAGAAATCCAACAACATTTGGGTGGTTACCAACATAAGAAAGAACTTTGACTTCTTTAAGAACACTTTTGAAAGTGGTCTTGGAACAATCCCCGTTTGGGCGCTTTATTGCAGCTGGAACACCCTTCGTCAATCCGTGGTAAACCGTTCCGAATGCTCCGGATCCCAATATTTTATTGAAGTCTAGAACATTTAGCAAAGCATTCTAAAAGTTGTTCTTACTTGTATAGCATTAGGCATAGTAAAAAATAGGTTCTCGTACCAGTGATAAGGTCAGGTAGATCAAGTTTATACTGCTGGATGAATTTCATGTGTTCAGCACTTCCTAATAAATCCAATTCAGTGACATTCGGCACAGTGGTAGCAGAGACTCTCCCGTTTAAAAACTCTTGCACTTCTGAATCTGATAAAAATCGACTCAAATGTTGGAGTTTCCTGTACCACAACCCAAAGCAAATCACTAATATCACCAGAAGAAACAAAACTGCAGAGCCGACAGTTGAAACTATTATGACCAATGGGGAATCTTGACTATTTGACACTGTGATACTTGTTTTGGTTGGAAAATTTGCAGGATACCACATTTGGTGGCCCCTTAAAACTAAAAAAAAATAAGAAATTAAATATTTGAACCTTAATATATCAGAGTGCTGACTCGGCAAACCAATTGAATGTTTTTTTCGAAAATCTTACCCGTAACCTTTTCTTCGTATGACTGTGGATTAGTAAGATCCGAATAACTTTTAATTCCCCACCACCCATTCTGTTTGGACAACGACTCACCGTCAAACGCAACCCCAACGAAGTAACTGATATCATATTGGGCTCCAAACGTTTTAAATAGTTCTAGTATGCTAGTGTATCTATCCACTTGTCGAATGTTTTTAAAATCAATTTTGAAACCGAACTCAACACGGATGTAAAGTGGCAAATCTGGAATTATCAGATCCAATGTACGTTTCAGAGCCAAGTGACGATCTAACAGGTCTTGCAAATCCAGTTTGTTTTCACTCCACGTAAGGGGTCTTAAAGTTTCTTTGATAACAAGATAGTTTACTGTTCCAAAAAGCTCTAAGTATGCGTCACTAAAAGTAAGGTTCCCGAGCATCTGATTACACGTTTTTAAAGAAGGCAACTCTATTCCACATGTAACATTTGAATGTTTTGCATACTTTATTATGCTTAAAACTGACTCGAAATTGTTTGAATTATAAATATTTTCGCCATCATTCATCCCAGTATCCAAAACAAGCTCTGCATGAACTCCCTTTAACGATCCCTTTTCAAACATTTTTCTTAGTTGATCAATAAATGACTTAAATTCTGACAATTCGTTTTGATGCACTGTCATTTCATATTTCACAAAAATTTGTGTGTCGAAATCTAAGGAGGCCATTTTTTGCTCAATGGCGGCAAGTAAGTTCCCAAAATCGAAACCTATGCTAATTTCCACCAAACGAAACCGATACAAAATGAAGTTCAACATGGTAATACACTCGTCCTGAGTCAATGAGCGGTTGTTGAGGATGCTGTTTGGATGAAACGTTGTTCCCGTTTTGGGAATATGAAAAAAGTCGTCCGTTATCTCCCATCTTCGTTCTGTCCAATGTATGCATGTATCTGGTTCCCAATCGTGGACGGACTTGAGATAGTCTTGCATTAAAAAGGCAGGACTGCTAACGGACCTCGATTGCATCTGATCTATTCTCTTTTCTTGCGAAAACCACTCTGGATAAGGGTAATTTAACCGACGTAAAAAAGAAAACCAGTGGGAAAAATAATTACTTTCGGTCAAATTCCAAATAACATGCATAACCGGAAAATTTTCCAGTTTAGCCCAGTTAAATATTCCTTCAAAATACAAATTCACAGACGACTCAAATTCATCACAAAACAGTGATTTTGTTTTGGAAAATTTATCGTATTTAGAAACACGTTCTTCTCGTGTCACCACTGCGAAATAAACTTTTACTGTAGGAGCACGTTCCAGAATTGCTTTTCGAAACCGGTTAACAGCATGTAGCTCCTTCCTTATTGTGTTTTCAAAATAGAAGGAGTACTTCCCCAACTCGTTGTATGATTCCAGCGGTATTTTCGTAGCGAGAATATAAACACTTCCGTTGATGCTTTGGCAAGATCTCACCACATGTTCTACATTTGAGTTATTTAAAGTTTTGAAATCATAATTCTCATAAACACATCCAAATTTTGATTTGGAGGTACATCGTTTGGCAATTTCGGCGGGTGAACTGGGCCAAACTTCCCCGTTTATTTGAAAAAAGAATGTTGTCGGCTTGATAGTGTTTAAACTGGACGGTTGACATAATGTGTTGTTCAGGTTGTAAAAGTAGTGCCAATCACACGCCAAAGGAATATCTACTGTTGAAGCAACGTTACGGATTTTGGAAGGTCTTATGTTTTTTTTGGTAAGCTATTCCACAGTTCCCACATATCTATAAGAAAATAAAAACAATTTCACTGCAAAATATAAAACATAACAATGTTTGAAGTAAGTAGGTTATATCTTACATTCCTTTACAAAGACCACCTGATGTCGTTGAAAACTGGCAGTAAACCATAATAAAGGCGCAAGGACGTCTTCATCCGGGGAATAATTGTCCCTATATCCTTCTCTAAAATATGGTACTATAGAAAACTGTGCCATTTCGATAGCCTTATTTCTAGAATTGGGCACCTGAACCAGAATTGAGCCCCAAGTTGTGGTTGAATTTGTCCAAATTGAAGCATATCGAATTAACAAGTTTTGATGCTCATCATTTCCAACGCTTTGTGGAATTGGATAGTAAATGGGTTTGGTATCTGAATAGACTCTATCCATTACTTCGGATAAAAACTTCATGCGGGTTTGGAAAAGGCCGAAGGATTCTGTAACACCTCTTGTTGTGCCAAACTTCAAATTTACTACCCGAGCGGCATAATATTTCCACCGATATAATGAATTGCATGCTTGGAGTGACTCATCATAGCTTACACCGAAAAATCTGGTTTTAAGGTTAAAGAGTTTTCTGATTTTTTCAAAGGAAAGGTTAGGTACTCCATGACACCCGTTATCATTATTTAAGTCCAACACAAGTTTGGGAGAGCAACCGTCAAACGTTGGGTTATAGGGGACACTGAAATTCAGTTTGTCTTCTATGGTTCCATTAAATCTGAGTGTAAAAACAAATGGGTAACAATATTGTTCTATTTTAATAACTGCGGGGAATTCAAGTATTCTTTAGGTTCGTCATAAATGTGTAAACACATAACAAGTTTACTTACTTCCAAGATATTAGCAGCTGGGTGTCCGAATCCATGTTTAGTGTTTCACGTAGGATGTTGCAAGTGTTTTGAGTCCGCGATTCCAGTTCTTCAATGGTGCTCCCAGCTAGAAATAAGGAAGTTGTCAACATGATGAAAAAAAATAAACAGTATTAAAATGAATCAGTTGTTAAATGATCGTATTCACCAGTTGCATAGAAGATTGCAGCAGTGGAAATGTTTGTACCGATGAGGTTAAATGCCGCATTCACATCAGAGCAAAAATCTTGTTGTGATATTTTATTAGCAAATAGTTCATTAAGTGGTCTTGTTAAATCGAATATTAACCTTTTGATTTGTGGGTTTGCCTCTGAAGTAATTGCATTTTGACAAAACATTGTCAAAATTATCAGGAGCGGACTCACCTCCATGGTGTGTCTTTGTGAGACGACGCAGTACAACTATTTGTGACTTGCATGACTGGAATATATTCCTAAACCCAATAAGGAAAACTGAATTAATTTCTACAAGGAGTGGCATTAATTGGTTAAAAATAAATTTTTGTTTTGTCATTGCATTCAAAAACATTCGAGGGTCATAAAATAGCAAGAAGTTTTGAAGCATATACATTTATGATTGGGGTTGGGTATTTGACAAAACATTTGGAAATTTTAACATTTGGTCAGCGACTGTGGTTTTATACAATCAACAGACGATAGGTTTGACTATATAAGGAAGTTTTCTTAAAACCAAAAAAGGAATTCAGTTTAAAATATCTATTTACGTGGGCTTTTCCTCGTTTAGCAAATATAATAGATGACATCCGTTTGTGGCCAATCAAGTCGTTCAAGTATCTGTTCGCTTTAAATAAATTGTAGCAACTTTCAGGATGTGGTTTTAGACAAAATTAATGAACTTATTGGCGAGTACAAAATCCCATTTCGTCTTTTTGCTTGGAAACCCCATCCGTTTTTAACTAGGCCTGAAAATTAACATTCAAACAATCTTAAAAATAAAAGAACTTGTTTTTAAATTAATTCATGCATGAGCTGCTCGTATTTTAAATTTTTAAGATTTTAAGAAAGCTCCATATTTATTTTGGTTGCTTATTGAATCATTCTTAAAAATTACTGGAATGCAGGAAACATCAAAACTTTTGACTAATCCGTCAATTTAATAGGATGAAAATATTATGTTTTAATACAGTAAATGCCGAAATTTTTATTCATGGTAATGACATGAAATTCGTAAGACACTACGGAAGATATTTAAACTTGGTCCCGTAAACCACGACCGTTTCTTGTTCCCGGTTTCAGTAGTTTATGATATTTGTATCTTCATTGGAATAATTTTCAGATTAATAGTGTTTTAAGTGCCGTTAATTTAGCTTTTCAGAACTGTTACTTCTCATCTTAGACTCATCAAATTATGTTCTTTAATCAATAAAGGCTAAGAACAACACACATTTCAAACTGAGGGATTATAATGTATTCTTCGAATTTATTTAAATTAGTCCCAAGAATTAAGCCTTTTTTGTCATGAAATCCTTCCGAGTATACATTTATGATAAATATTCAGATATTATTCATTGTGTGACTGAATTTTTTGTATTATGCCTCAAATTTAATGTGAAGAAGTTACTTCCACATTCACTTCAATTACCACTTTAAACCACTCGTTAAAATGGAGGCATGAAAACCTTTTTGAGGAAACGCTTTGATTCCTCCAACGTTATCTAAATGTCAAATCACTTATTATCATTCCAGTATCCCTGCAGATTTAGTCAACATTACGAAACTTTTGATTTCTGCTTATCTGGCAGAACTAAAATTTTGTTCACGCGTGAACATACTCCATTATATTCAAAAAGCATATAAATGCATGTCACGAAATTCGTGCATTGTCAGATTTTAATAAAATTGTCGAGTAGTACAATCAGGCATGCATGGTCGATTACTGGATTGTGAGCAAACATATAATATTTTGATTATAGCAATTAGCTCATTAAGCGATCGTGTCAAATCAAACATTAAACTGCTGAATTGCAGGTTTTCTCACCAGTAATCGCAATTTGATAAAATATTGCCAAAATTATCTGGAACGGGATTGCGACTTGCGTGACTGGAATATATTGAAAAATTTAATAAGGAAAACTGAATAAATTTTGAAAAGGAGTGGCATTAATGGTTAAAAATATATTTTTGTATTGTCATTGCATTAAAAAACATTCAGGGTCACAAAAGAGCAGGAATCTTTGAAGGCTAAACATTCACGGTTGGGTTTAACGTCGTGCAATTTGGAGAAAATTCTGGGAAATTTTAACGTTTAGTCAGCGCCTGTGGTTGTATTCCATCAACGGTCGTTAGGTTTGAGTATATAAGGAGTTATTCTTATAACCAAAAAAAGTACTTTGTTTTAAAATATCCATTTACATGGGGTTTTCCGTATTTCGCAAATTTTTATGGATGACATCCATTTGTGGCCAACCTAGTCGTTAAAGTACTTGCTCGCTCTAAAAAATAGCAGCAAAGGATGTTATTTGTGAACAATATCAATGAACTGACTGGCAAATACAAAATTCCTATTACCTCGTTTTAGTCGGAAACCCCCCATCGGTTTTAAACTAGTCTTGCAAAGGAACACTCAAGAAATATTTATAATTAAAAGAACTTGTATACTATTAAAACATGTATAAATTAATCCTATTCATACGTTTTCCGAAGTGCAGAAACATTATGAAGGTAGAAAATAAAATTTGTGAATAGTGTTGTATTTGATGAGATGCATTTAATAATTTTCAGAGTACTTTCTAAAGAACCGTCATTCAACCGTCAACCAACGAATTAGCTATTTTGACTGGGTGCCAGTATCAGTGCCGAAATCGGTTATGCAGATAGGATAAAGTTCGAAATCGAGAGTTCCGAAATTGAAATTTTACAGAAGCGGAAAAATTTCCGAATAATTAGTCGAAATTTTATTAGGAAATTTAGTAGAATACAAATTTTACAGAAATTCATTGCTTTCTCATTCATTCAATTAATTACGTTTTATTAAAAGTAATCTTTGATTGAATCAACCTTTTGTTCGGGTTCGTTTGCTTATTGGTGTTGTGCTATACGTTCTATCAAAGGTCCGACTGGTTGAAGGTTCTTGTTGTTCTGGTTGAAATCGAGGTCTTTTGGTTGGTGGTTCTGGATCTGCAACTAATTGAGTTGGCATCTCATCGTCATCCAGATCTAGATCTTGAATTTCATCGTCAGAGTCACACTTTTCCTTTGCTCCCACAAAACAGTGTCGCCTTCCTAAACTCGTCATATTATAGGCAACACCCTTGATAAAATCTGCAAGTTCCAAGTCTTCGTATCCATTTACGGGATTTAGTAAACGTTGGTTAAGTTGGAGTTGTTTGTTTTTAGTCGCGGAAGGTTGAACCCCAGCTATCCGCTGTTCAATTGATACTGAAACATGTTTTTCTTCGAGGTGAAGCATTCTAACCAATTAATGGATTGGTCTATGAGAGCCATCCGCAATTATCGTTATGCGCCAATGCCACGCTTCCACAGCATTGTTTGTTCTTGGAATATTATATTTAACCCGATCATGTACGTTCCAAAAATGAGTTGGGTACATCGGAGGATCGTAGTTTGTACCTACATAAGTACGTTTTACGTAATCCATAAACTTATCTAACTCATTTCTTATCTCACCAGTATAATACATGCACCTCTAAGCTCAAGGAACGAAGTTTCTACATCTCTACAACTGACAAAAGCAAGGCAAAAATTTTGGGCATGAACATGCTAATTCATTCATCAAGAAAATCTTGTTATATCTGTTTGTAAATTCCTGTACAAAGATGGCACAAATGAAAGTGACACCCTTGTAATTATAAATTATTTTTATATTATTTTTATAATATTATAAATTTTATTTTCATGCAGGAGCTTCTCCCTTTGTTTTCGTTTCGAAACACTGGAAGTTTCTGAAACACTAGCCATTTTAGAAAAGAAATTTTTTAACAACAAAACAATCTATGTTGTTAGCGATAGGAGAGTAGAGTGCACAAATCATGTAACAGAAAAGAGGTGACTATGCTATTTACATTATGAACATTGGCTTTAGTAATTTTTGAGTATGTTCATTTTTTTCTACGTGGGGTGTGTTCTACACCTTTATGCTTCTACACATTTGCATATCTGCTTAAGCCTTTCGTACCATTATACCACGTCTTGCAAAAATTTTCAATTCGGAACTCACGAATTTCGGAACTTTAATCCTATCTGATACCGATTTCGGCACTGTTCACCAACCCATTTTGACTTCCACATATTTCATATTGATATTTTTACTCGGCCAAAGTCGTTGGCAGTGAATAACCTTCGCATTACAAAAATGCCGAGAAATCACAACAAGGAATTGGAAGCGTTGAATTTAAAAAAGTCCTGCTTAAATTGTCTATTTTTCGATGAAATCGAAAAACTATGGCGCTAAACGGGAATTCACAGGTTATAGAATTAATAAAAACAGTTCGTAATTGACCTGCTTTATCAGGAAGCGACATGAATTATTTAGAAGTTAGATTATTAGATATAGGGTCGCGTGTTTTTTGGATGCGTAATCAATTATTCTTAGTAATTCAATAACATGTTGGGAATGTCGAAACTTTGTATTAACGCGTTAATTTGCTTTGATGAAATTTTTCGCAATTTTAACGGTAAACAATTTATTTTTATTAATGGGAACAGCATAAAATTGGTATGAAACTATAGAAAAAGTTAAAACATCGTCCATGTAAAGTAGCTCCCCCAATATATTGTTTAAACCATTAATAATTTGCAAGTTTTTCACCACTGCACACTGCGATGAAAACCTAATGGGGCGGCAATAATTATTTTTGGCTTATTTTTGTCAAATATTTGAACTTGACAGTATGTACATGAGTTTCATGCTATATGTTCTAATTTTTATGCTATACATAATGACAGTACACTCCGGTCTGATTTCCCATTTGAATCTTATGTACAAGTAAGTTTATGAAAAAAGATCACCAAAAACCATGTGATTTTTTTTATAAAAGTTTACTTTTCTGATTTATAGGGATCACATTTTCACCGTGACTATATACGTGTAAAAGTACGCCAATTTCTACGCAGCACACTGTGAAAGCCGAAGAAAATGTGATCCCCATGTTCCCTGTGAATAATACTATCAATTTATACATAAACTCCAAAATTGTCCTAATTGGGAAGATTACGGCTTTGTACTTAGGGGTGATCCTCTTCGTCTTCTCTGAGTTACATTAAACAGGGATACAGATATATTTTAAAACTTTTTTAACGTCCTGGAATGGATGAGTTTTTGGTGTGAATGGAAGGACGATTTGAAAAGGAGTTGAAGGTAAACAATTTCGAGTTAAGCCAGTTGGAACTGGTTGGCTGTAAGGACCCGGAAAACAGACTGGTAGCGATTACAGACCCCTCCTGACTCAAATAACATCGGACCCTGAAGAGATTGCATATATCCAAAAAAAAGAAAATACATCAAATAAAGCGGGGTCTCAAATTTGCATGTACCGTATAGTGCTCCACTATACTCAAAGTGGGATATAAGCCAGATTCCTTATAGCTCAGTAGAGCACTGTACAGTGTTTATTTCGGCTGAAATATGAAATGAAGTTAAAAACCAATTTAAAAAATTACCGTCTCCAATGAGCCCACGCAAAGTTGGTCGCTTTTTCCCTTTTATACTGTCTTACGACTTACAGCAAAAAATGTTCCATTTCATGGAAGGAAACAATGAATCAATTATTAATGAATTTAACTCAGCTATAATTTATCTCCAAACGGAAAGATATTTACAAAATTGGTCAGACTGTCTAATGTTGCTCGTCCCACTCCACAAAAAAGCAGTAGAAATTACAATGGATGATCTAGTTCAAGTTTTCCCGTTATTGTTATAAAAATAAACTTTCCATAATATCTCACGGATGCCAGATCTCAGATGTAGACAAATTACTGAATTCGTTCTGGTGAACGTATTCAAACTTAACACTACAAAAAAGATGGATAACATCACATTGTACCCACTTCGGTTTCAAAGTTATGTTGCTTACGTTGTCAACCTTGTTCCACACGAATGTAACACGACTGATCAAACACAAATACTTTTTAAGGTGATCAAAAATGGGGAAAAACTACGAAAAATATGGTTGTCGCAAACTTGCTACAAAATAACAAGTTACTTGGCAATTCTCCGATTTCTCCACGTCACTTTTATTCGTAAGGAGCCACTTTCTTATTTAGTGGTTAACACTAGCTTTGTTTGTCTAAATTTTGCTGGCGCATTTTATATCGAAGGTGCCAAAAGCTCGACATTTGAATTTTGTAGTGCAATTAACATCCTTACCAAAAAACGGCATACTATAAACGATGATGAACGACATGTTTCATTAGATGCAGTTTCTTCTTTGGCAATTCTTACTGTTGTGGCGATTTTTTCCATTCCATTTTTTACCCTTTCAACCTTTATTTTCCCTTGTCATCAATTTTCGTCTGACGTTTTAAGAATGTTATTACCTTCCTCTTGCTCATGCATTTTGCTTCAGTTTGTATCGTATTTGTTTGAAAACCTAATGATGGTTCCTGTGATAGCAACTGGGGCATCTCAAGTCTTAGTTTGTGTTGCGTGTATTAAATATTTGGCCCGAAAGTTGAATACTTTAAGGTATATATTTATTTCGTTTTTTAATCGATAATAAATGGCAAATCGTTTATATGCTGACAATTTTATTTAGGAATCAAATCAAAAAGGGTGGATTACATCGGAGCAAAAGGATGATGCAAGTCTTCTCGTCATATCGAGAATGTCAACATTTTGTCATCATCGTGAACTGTATTTTCCAGCTTCATATCCTTCCAGCATTTCAGGTTGCAGTGTCAGGAATATTCATGTCTACCTTGTACACAGTTATTATGTCCAAAGAAGACTTTCCTAAATGGTTATACATATAACTTGCATATGTCTTCTTGAAACGGTTCTGCTAACTATCGCTTTGTTAGATTGTTGCTCCGCGCTTTTGATTCTGTCAAATAAGTTTTTAAAGTGTTTCGATAAAGTGGGAAAGGGAAAAAAGTTTCGAGGGAAAATTTATTAGATCGTTGCCTCCTTTGCGGATTTATACGGGTCCGTTTCATGTTGTGGATCGTGGAAGAGCTCCAGCCTTGATTCGGTTTTGTTTACAAAGAACTTTGTTTTTTATTGTGAAGAGTAGGGTGTAAAAAAGAGTGTCTTTATCCACACGACAAAATAAATTTATACCTTGTTTTATGAATTTAATGCATTGTATATGTATAAAATTTTGTACACAATTTTAAGCCCAGCGTTTCAAACGTATTAAAAAACTGGCATACTATTTTATTTGGTCAATGCTTAAAAATTTACCTGCCAAATACAATTTTCGCGCAAATCAACCTTGGGATTGCCTTTTTTGTGTCGTAAAAAATTTCAAATCAGATTGTTGACACATAACTACAGACAAGTGACTTCAAAATTAAACTTTTCCAGCTTCAACTCCCAAACATAGATGGCAGTTCGATTTATAATCGGTTTTGGTGCCTCAAATAACCTCCGCAGTTTAACGAATTATTATTCAAAAAAACCTGTCCAACCACATTGAAAACTCTGGTTTCATAAATATTACTAAGAAACCTCTTTGCTTATTTCTGTCACGAATTTGAGACTGACAGCGTTTATTTGATAAGTCCCTATTAATTCATCGTTTGCAAGCAAAACTTTGCCGTCTGTTGTATTATGCTATGACATATTCTTGGGTTTGCCAGTAAATTTCTACAAAAGTGCCTGACGTAACCTGATTAAATTAGTCCCATTCTTACTATTCTTTAAAATAAATGACAGCTTAATGTTTTAATGTATTATTTTATTAACTCAGCCACTCTACAAGTTTCACTTGGTCAGCTGGAGGACTCGTTTTGTTTAATGTAGGTTAAAGAATTACGGTATATTGAAGGGATTTTTCCTTCAGTTAATTTCCTCCAGTTTTACAGCAGTTTATCAGAAACGGTATTCAGTTCCAACGCTACGTTTTATGACTATTGAGAGTCTAGTAAAATTCAGAAGTTGTTTTACTCAATGGCATCTTGATTGCTCGATACTTTTTGCTTATCTGGTGCAAATTAGGGCTTCTTTTATGCAGACTCAATTTATTTCTACAAGTTCAGCATACAAAAGTATAGATAAACATCTTTCAAAATATTTTTTGACATTCATAAATAATTTACATGTCAACCATTTTATAAGGAAATTGTAGAAGTTCAGGGTTTTAGCTATGAAAAACAAACAACTAATCCTTCTTCTAATCTTTTCATATGAAATTAATTGTAAAATTAAGTAGTTCTTTCACCGTGATATTCATAAAGCACATGAGGAGATTCATTACAAGCAACTTATTTGAGAATTC